>JAFEMH010007739.1:0-78571 GCA_022495995.1 Adenophora triphylla var. japonica
CAACAACCCATCTCTCTTCAATCAAATCCCCTTCTTCTCTAACCTATTTGCAGGTACAAGAGGTCAGAGTTCAAAAGCCAAAGAAAGCTCCCTTTAATGGGGTCCTATGCAGATTAAGAAATGATGAAAGAGCCTCTTCCGACCAAAGTCAGCTTCCTCAAAGAAAGGCAAAACCAAACTCTTCACCTATGATGATGAGATGAGCTGGGAATGGAACAATGAGATGTACTACAAGAGGTGTTGAGGACAAGATGAAGAGAGTGGGCTACTTCGGGTAAAGAGTAGGAGATCCTCTTTGCGGCAAGAAGCAAGAGAAAGAGATGAATATTCTTAAGAAAAATTCTATGTCTTTTTTGGATAAGTCCTTTTTAAACCTCTACCTTTATTTACCGCTTTAAAAACAATGTTTATTTTGGATAATATGTTTTGTTTTAAAAGCTCAGCTTGATTGGAATCAAGAAGATTGGTTCTCATTACTTCATTGGTATATTCAATTCCCTTTGAGTATTCTTTAAGGTGTTATATTCTTTATGCTAGATATATTACTTTGCCAAAAAGGGGGAAATTGTTAAGACCTTAACTATGTAAGCCACATAGTTATGTAAAAGGTTTTTGACAAAGAAATATATCAATATATGTTATTCGACACCAAGATAACATATGACCTTGGACACTAAGCCTCAAACTCAAACCGCACTTCTATATATATCAACCGGACAAATTTATGCATTCAACCAACCTACAATGATATAACTCAAAACCACTCATGTACATTAATGTATCTAATTACATATGTAGTATGATGCATTACATATTGCCTAAACCTTCTTGATCAAGAACTTAGCTCTGACAGCTAAGGTTCTCTCACAGCAAAGGATTCATCCCTCAACAGCTATGATCTTCAACATCGCAAAGAATGAAGAATTCCTGTGATGACCAAGATGTGCCTTGCCCAATCTCTCTCATGTGATGCTGCCAGCTCACCTCCATGAAGATCACATCCATGGTTGCAGAATCCAGCTATGATATTCTCCAGTCAACAAAGGCTCTAAATGCATCTCCAACATACATTTACTACCTTGTCTCCTTGTCTCCTCCAACAGCTATTTCCAAGCTTATAAAAGGAACTCTCCAAGACTGAAGACATCACCCCTTACACACAACTTCTACAACCTTACATCCAAACCTTCTCAACCCGCAACCAACAATCAAAACAACATTAAGACACTTGTAATCGATCTCGTGTGTATAAACCGGGATTTGTAAGAACCCCTTAAGATCGACTTTAAGTGGGTATTGTGAATTGCTCGATGTAGAGCTTAATCCCTAATAGATCAGACTTATTAGGAAGAGGAAGTTCAAGGAACTTGCCTATCCAATCCTTTGTATATCTTAACTGAACTAGATTTAAGTGGATTGATCTCACTTGTCAAGGTTGACAGTGAGGGTGGACGTAGGAGGAGTGAACTCGAACCACCATATAAATTCCTTGTGTTCATTTGGTATTATCACACATCACACACACACACATCTCACACACAAACACTATTCACTTGTTTTTACATTATTTCAACACTTATTATTCCGCCGCACATTTAACTCTAATCTTTAAAACCAAGTTAACCTCTCGATGCCTAAGATTTCACCTCACTGCCAAACCTTAATCGCTCTTACCTTTAATTTGATCTAAGCAAACAGACCTTTCACGATCTCGTCGATTTTTTTGTTCAGCCCTAATTGTTAGAGGACGGAGAAAGTGTATAATACTATTGTTTTAGCATTTAAAAACCAAAGGCATCCATTATATTACTTCACAGCTTATTATAGCTTGGTTTTTCAGCACTACTGACCAATTGAAGGACGTCTAGTAAGTCTCATGTTTGATATACAAGTCACCAATTATAATTATATTTACTTTAGTTTAGTTAGGAGATTCACCAAATATTCAGTTATCTAAGTTGGTATTGAGTCTATTTAGGAAAATTACCTTAATTAGAAGTATTCTCCAATTATAATTATACTAGAATAAGTCCGTGTCCGAGGACACGTTATTTTTTTTATTTTTTTTTAAGCCCGTGTCCGAGGACACGTTTTTTTTTTAATTTAATTTTTTTTAAGGGCAAAATGGGAAAGAGACAAAATAGTGAGGGCAAAATGGGAAATTCGGCGATTAAAACTATTCATACAACTGCTCATGGGCTTAGGTGGACAACTCTAATTTATACTATAGATTTACTATATTAGAATTTTAGTCATATTAGGTTTTGTTATTACCTTATTTACTTTCTCTTGTTATGTATAAATAGGTATTTACAATATCAAAAAAATTTAAGATATCTTCTTCAATATTTACCAAAGCTTACATGGTATCAGAGCTTTTCGATCCAAACTCTTACCACCTATTTCGCTCAATCAATTTTTTTTCCAACCATCTTCTCAAATGGTCGTCCACGCTTCAACCCTCCCTAACCCCACCAATCCAAACTCTCCTATCACTCTTGACAATCTATCTTGATCAAAACCAAAAACCTCACATTCTTCATATGAACCCCCCCCCTTTTCTTTCTCTTCTTCCCTATCCAATTACTCTCTCACCTTCAATTGACTCTTTCTCATATCATCAAATTAACTAACACAACCCTTGTAATATTCCTTTCTCTTCTTAAATTTCTCTTGATTATTATGGATCAAAAGTTTTTTTTCCCCAACCCCACCCCTTCTTGCTCCAAATCAATGTCTTTTCTTCCACAGAAGAAAAGCCATTAAATGTTTTTCTTTTCTTTTCTTTTTCTCTTAAAATCATTTTATTTCTTTATCAATTTTTTTTCTCTTCCAACGAAGAAAAAATATTTTTTTATCTCAAATTAACTCGGTTTCTCAAATTCTCAAATTGTTCTCCTAAATCAATTTCTTTATCAATGTCTTTCTCAAATTTTTCTTTTCTTTTCCTCAAAAATCATTTTACTTCTTTATCAATGTTTTTTTCTCTTCCAACGAAAAAAATAAAATAAAATACTTTTTTTATCTCAAATTAACTCTCATTCTCAAATTGGTCATCTCTTTGGCCACTTCAAAATTGGCGATGCTATTGTGTCATCTCCTTCTTAATTTTTTTTTTATCTCAATGTAATGTTGAGTATTATTTCTCCTCTTCACTCAATCTCCCTTTGAAAACCAAACCCAATTCGTTGTCGAGACATAAAATCGTCGTTGAGACGTAGTCAATGAGACACAAAATTTCTCGTCATTGCGACGTAAATTATCATCATCACGACGTAATAAAAAACAACAATAAACAACAACAACAACAACAACAACAGCAACAACAAAGTCTTCAGCAACAACAAGTCTTCAACAACAACAAAGTCTTCAGCAACAGCAACTCTTCATTATGTCCAAGATTGGACTCTCCTATCGGCCGTTCATCTTGCCGGGGCATGTTAGAGATAAAGAAGGAGATTTATCAAATATTCAGTTACCTACGTTGATATTGAGTCAACTTTGAAAAGTTATCTTAGTTAGAAGTATTCTCCAATTAGAATTATATTTATTATATTAGAATTCTAGTCATATTAGGTTTTGTTATTACCTTATTTACTTACTCTTGTTATGCATAAATAGGATCTTTATAATATCAAAACTCAAAATATCTTCTTCAATAATTCAAAACATCCATTTTACATCATCCAGTCACCATCTGCCACATTTGCAAAAACCTTGAAATCTACCTCATAATCCTATGCTACAATTTAGAGTATCAGACCCATTAAACCATAAACCCAATTCAGCCTCGAACTCTTCTCTTTCATCTGATTCTTGCAATTTCAATAGCCAAAAATGAGTAACTATTATGAAAAATTAGTTTTTTTTAAAATGTTATAACAAATTAGTTTTCGTAGACAGGTTCATCACTCTTATTAGTTAGACTTAGTGCTTTAAAACTAGTTTTTCTTATGTTACGAAAAAACTAGTTTTTTGCAAGATTTTGACAGCTAAAAATCTACTCCCTCCGTCCCACTTCCAATTGGTCCCGGGGTAAATTTTACGGTTTTTAAGAAAAATGAATAAAGTGGGTAGAAATTAGAAGAAAGAGAATGTAAAAGTTAAATGTGTGGTAGGGAATAGGAGAGAATGTAAAAGTTAAAAATATTTAATAAGAGAGATAATGAGTGGGAGGAATAGTAAGTGAATGATTGGTTTTTTTGTAAATATGTGGAGATGATAAGGGTATAAATATATGGAAAACATTCCATTTATGGAATGAATCAATTGAAGTGAGACGTCCCAAAAAGGAAAGTGGACCAATTGAAGTGGGACGGAGGGAGTATTTTTTTTTCAAAATGACTCTTAAATGAAAAATATGATTACTTATTTTTGGGTTCGAGGAAGTAGCGATTGTGGACCCACATGTCGTAATCCGAAGAATTATTCATTAATGATTTTATACCCCTTTCTCTCTACTACTCAACTATTTATCCTTACAACACATTAATTTTTTTATTTTTTTTTTACTATTCTTTAATTTTTGAACCCATTCCATTTTTGAAGCTTTAGGTGAGACGGAGATAGTATAATATAAAGGTGTTGTGGGTATGGATAATAGGGTAGAAGAGAGAAAGTGAGGATTTTGTTGTGTGTATGACAAGTGAGTCTCAATATTTAATAAGTAATAATTTTTTATTTTTAAATTTTTGTAAATTTTAATAAACTAGTACCTCGCAAGTTTTGCAAACAAAGTAGTGAAATGAAAGAAATACTCCTCCGTCCCGTTTTAAATGTCTCAATTTTCCATTTTGGACGTCCCATTTAAAATGTCTCAACCCAAAAAGGAAAGTTTTTATCACTATTCCACCCACTCATTCTCTCTCCTACTTTACTTTTTACACTCACAACATTCTTTTCTCCTAACTATTCCTCCCACTCATTCTCTCTCCTATTTAATTTTCATACTCACTGTTAGTACCTAACTTTGTGTTTTGATGATGATTGATCATTTAACGGGACAAAGTTAAATGGTCTAAAGTGTCAAGAGTGGAAAGTTGCAAAAGTTACACAAAGATCCCTCCAAGTTCCCCATGTTTATCATCAGTGAACTTGGAATTGCAAATGGAGATTTCCCTACCAAGCCATGTGTTTTCACGGGAGAAGAAGAAAACATTGTTCCATAAAACATGAAAATTATGACAACCACCTTTAGTCAAAGGCATTGAATATTGCAATTAAAGCCTTCACCCACTTGATCAATCCTCCAACGGATACAAACACATTTCCATAAAATATGGAAACATTGTCAACAACATTGAATGATGAAGACCAAGACCAACTTGAAGACCTCTTCATTCCTCAGACAACATCAATGAACCAACGGCTACTTCCTCTTTATTAATAAGACATCATCAATGAAGACTCCCATTGAAGACAACCATGTGCCATGTTCCCAACGGCTACTTCCTAAATCCTCCTATATATTTAACCCATATCCCATTCTAACCACTCCCACACACCACGTATTTACACCCCTTTCCTTGCCCTTTTACAGTTAGTCCACACCCTTTACAGAGCCATTTTACACCCTTTCCACACCCATTTGAAAAGCTTTCTTACAGCTCCTTACAACACCCATTTCCAATCCCTTCTTACAGCCATTTCCACACAGTTACAACACCCTTTAATAACCTTCTGTAATCTCTTTCAACACCCTCCTTACAGCCTTCATAACCTTCTGTAATCTCTTTCCACACCCATTTACAACACTCTTGACAACCTTCTGTAATCTCTGTACATACCCATTTACAGACCCTTTTAACAGCCTTTTAACACCCCTTACAGCCCTCTCCACACCCCTCTACAGCTAAGATATCTGACATCTAAGAATCTTAGTCATCAAGCAAACAAACCCCTTTACACACAACTTCTACAACCTTACATCCAACCCTTCTCAACTCTGCAACCAATAATCAAACAACACTAAGACACTTGTAATCGATCTGTGTGTATAAACTGATTTGTAAGAACCCCTTAAGATCGACTTTAAGTGGGTAGTGTAAATTGCTCAGTAACAGAGCTTAATCCCTAATAGACTCGTACTTATTAGGAAGAGGAAGTTCAAGGAACTTGCCTATCCAATCCTTTGTAAATCTTAACGGGAACTAGATTTAAGTGGATTGATCTCACTTGTCAAGGTTGACGAGTGAGGGTGGACGTAGGAGGAGTGAACCTTTGAACCACCTTAAAATTCTTGTGTTCATTTGGTATTATCACACAACACACACACACATCTACACACACATACACTATTCACTTGTCTTTACATTATTTCAACACTTTCTATTCCGCTGCACATTTAACTCTTGCTTTTTATATCGAGTTAATATCGATGACTAAGATTTTACCTCATATCAAAGCTTAACTGCCTAACCTTTTAAACTGATTGAAGCAAACAGGACCTTTCAATTGGTATCAGAGCCGTTTTCCAAAAGACTTAAGTGTCTTCAAGTCTAACAACTTGGGAAAGATCCGCATTCTCCCACCATGCCTCGACCAAGAAGAAATAATAACTCTAAAAAGGTGTCTTATTCAAAAGAAATAATTCACAGTTCAAGTTATAATGAAATAAATGCCATGACATGTCTAAGGGCAAATGAAGAAATTGAAGAATCAGACAATGAGGAAGATCTTGAATCAGTGGCAGTTGTAGAAGAATTAAAAAAGGTACACAATTTCAACTCGTTAAATATTGATGGTTTTAAACAATTAGTTTGCACCCTTTTAATTCAAATCAAGAGATACCAAACTACCTTTGCTTCATTGGTCACTGACAACCTATCCCAAACCAAAACCATTGAAAATCTTGAAAATCCAATCAAGAATTAAAAGACCAATGCCTTATGCTGGAAAAGAACAACTGTGACCTGACAACTGAGAATTCATGCTTTCATGAAAACAACCAAAGAGTCATCAACCTTGAAAAGGAAAATGAAGCTCTTAAAAAGAAAATTGACTCTTGGAATAAATCAGGAGAGGTTGTGTCACTATTTAGCTACAACCAGAGACACCCTAGTGATAAGTCAGGGATTGGAGCAGAAAATCCTACTCTGAAAACCTATACCCCTCCAACTACTGATGAAAAGGCTATTGATAAGATGGTTCTTGAAAGCATGAACTTTGTCAAAGCCCAACAACATGTCTATCCCATTCAAATAAGAAAAGGAATCAATCAATTGAAGTGAGACGTCCCAAAAAGGAAAGTGGACCAATTGAAGTGGGACGGAGGGAGTATTTTTTTTTCAAAATGACTCTTAAATGAAAAATATGATTACTTATTTTTGGGTTCGAGGAAGTAGCGATTGTGGACCCACATGTCGTAATCCGAAGAATTATTCATTAATGATTTTATACCCCTTTCTCTCTACTACACAACTATTTATCCTTACAACACATTAATTTTTTTATTTTTTTACTATTCTTTAATTTTTGAACCCATTCCATTTTTGAAGCTTTAGGTGAGACGGAGATAGTATAATATAAAGGTGTTGTGGGTATGGATAATAGGGTAGAAGAGAGAAAGTGAGGATTTTGTTGTGTGTATGACAAGTGAGTCTCAATATTTAATAAGTAATAATTTTTTTATTTTTAAATTTTGTAAATTTTAATAAACTAGTACCTCGCAAGTTTTGCAAACTGTAGTGAAATGAAAGAAATACTCCCTCCGTCCCGTTTTAAATGTCTCAATTTTCCATTTTGGACGTCCCATTTAAAATGTCTCAACCCAAAAAAGGAAAGTTTTTATCACTATTCCACCCACTCTTTCTCTCTCCTACTTTACTTTTACACTCACAACATTCTTTCTCCTAACTATTTCTCCCACTCATTCTCTCTCCTATTTAATTTTTCATACTCACTGTTAGTACCTAACTTTGTGTTTTGATGATGATTGATCATTTAACGGGACAAAGTTAAATGGTCTAAAGTGTCAAGAGTGGAAAGTTGCAAAAGTTACACAAAGATCCCTCCAAGTTCCCCATGTTTATCATCAGTGAACTTGGAATTGCAAATGGAGATTTCCCAGCCAAGCCATGTGTTTTCACAGGAGAAGAAGAAAACATTGTTCCATAAAACATGAAAATTATGACAACCACCTTTAGTCAAAGGCATTGAATATTGCAATTAAAGCCTTCACCCACTTGATCAATCCTCCAACGGATACAAACACATTTCCATAAAATATGGAAACATTGTCAACAACATTGAATGATGAAGACCAAGACCAACTTGAAGACCTCTTCATTCCTCAGACAACATCAATGAACCAACGGCTACTTCCTCTTTATTAATAAGACATCATCAATGAAGACTCCCATTGAAGACAACCATGTGCCATGTTCCCAACGGCTACTTCCTAAATCCTCCTATATATATTTAACCCATATCTCCCATTCTAACCACTCCCACACACCACATATTTACACCCCTTTCCTTGCCCCTTTTACAGTTAGTCCACACCCTTTACAGAGCCATTTTACACCCTTTCCACACCCATTTGAAAAGCTTTCTTACAGCTCCTTACAACACCCATTTCCAATCCCTTCTTACAGCCATTTCCACACACTTACAACACCCTTTAATAACCTTTTGTAATCTCTTTCCAACACCCTCCTTACAAATTCTCTTCATAACCTTCCTGTAATCTCTTTCCACACCCATTTACAACACTCTTGACAACCTTACGTAATCTCTTTACATACCCATTTACAGACCCTTTTAACGGCCTTTTTAACACCCCTTACAGACCCTCTCCACACCCCTCTACAACTAAGATATCGCACTAAGAATCTTAGCCGTCCAAGCAAACAAACCCCTTTACACACAACTTCTACAACCTTACATCCAACCCTTCTCAACTGCAACCAATAATCAAACAACACTAAGACACTTGTAATCGATCTCGTGTGTATAAACGGTTGTAAGAACCCCTTAAGACCGACTTTAAGTGGGTAGTGTAAATTGCTCGGTGTAGAGCTTAATCCCTAATAGATCAGTACTTATTAGGAAGAGGAAGTTCAAGGAACTTGCCTATCCAATCCTTTGTAAATCTTAACGGGAACTAGATTTAAGTGGATTGATCTCACTTGTCAAGGTTGACAGTGAGGGTGGACGTAGGAGGAGTGAACACTGAACCACCTTAAAATTCTTGTGTTCATTTGGTATTATCACACAACACACACACACATCTACACACACATACACTATTCACTTGTCTTTACATTATTTCAACACTTTCTATTCCGCTGCACATTTAACTCTTGCTTTTTATATCAGTTAATATCTGACAGCTAAGATTTTACCTCAGCTGTCAAAGCTTAACTGCCTAACCTTTTAAACTGATTGAAGCAAACAGGACCTTTCAATTGGTATCAGAGCCGTTTTCCAAAAGACTTAAGTGTCTTCAAGTCTAACAACTTGGGAAAGATCCGTATTCTCCCGCCATGCCTCGACCAAGAAGAAATAATAACTCTAAAAAGGTGTCTTATTCAAAAGAAATAATTCACAGTTCAAGTTATAATGAAATAAATGCCATGACATGTCTAAGGGCAAATGAAGAAATTGAAGAATCAGACAATGAGGAAGATCTTGAATCAGTGGCAGTTGTAGAAGAATTAAAAAAGGTACACAATTTCAACTCGTTAAATATTGATGGTTTTAAACAATTAGTTTGCACCCTTTTAATTCAAATCAAGAGATACCAAACTACCTTTGCTTCATTGGTCACTGACAACCTATCCCAAACCAAAACCATTGAAAATCTTGAAAAATCCAATCAAGAATTAAAAGACCAATGCCTTATGCTGGAAAAGAACAACTGTGACCTGACAACTGAGAATTCATGCTTTCATGAAAACAACCAAAGAGTCATCAACCTTGAAAAGGAAAATGAAGCTCTTAAAAAGAAAATTGACTCTTGGAATAAATCAGGAGAGGTTGTGTCACTATTTAGCTACAACCAGAGACACCCTAGTGATATGTCAGGGATTGGAGCAGAAAATCCTACTCTGAAAACCTATACCCCTCCAACTACTGATGAAAAGGCTATTGATAAGATGGTTCTTGAAAGCATGAACTTTGTCAAAGCCCAACAACATGTCTATCCCATTCAAATAAGAAAAGGAATCAATCAATTGAAGTGAGACGTCCCAAAAAGGAAAGTGGACCAATTGAAGTGGGACGGAGGGAGTATTTTTTTTTCAAAATGACTCTTAAATGAAAAATATGATTACTTATTTTTGGGTTCGAGGAAGTAGCGATTGTGGACCCACATGTCGTAATCCGAAGAATTATTCATTAATGATTTTATACCCCTTTCTCTCTACTACTCAACTATTTATCCTTACAACACATTAATTTTTTTATTTTTTTTTTACTATTCTTTAATTTTTGAACCCATTCCATTTTTGAAGCTTTAGGTGAGACGGAGATAGTATAATATAAAGGTGTTGTGGGTATGGATAATAGGGTAGAAGAGAGAAAGTGAGGATTTTGTTGTGTGTATGACAAGTGAGTCTCAATATTTAATAAGTAATAATTTTTTTATTTTTAAATTTTGTAAATTTTAATAAACTAGTACCTCGCAAGTTTTGCAAACTGTAGTGAAATGAAAGAAATACTCCCTCCGTCCCGTTTTAAATGTCTCAATTTTTCATTTTGGACGTCCCATTTAAAATGTCTCAACCCAAAAAAGGAAAGTTTTTATCACTATTCCACCCACTCATTCTCTCTCCTACTTTACTTTTACACTCACAATATTCTTTCTCCTAACTATTCCTCCCACTCATTCTCTCTCCTATTTAATTTTTCATACTCACTGTTAGTACCTAACTTTGTGTTTTGATGATGATTGATCATTTAACGGGACAAAGTTAAATGGTCTAAAGTGTCAAGAGTGGAAAGTTGCAAAAGTTACACAAAGATCCCTCCAAGTTCCCCATGTTTATCATCAGTGAACTTGGAATTGCAAATGGAGATTTCCCAGCCAAGCCATGTGTTTTCACAGGAGAAGAAGAAAACATTGTTCCATAAAACATGAAAATTATGGCAACCACCTTTAGTCAAAGGCATTGAATATTGCAATTAAAGCCTTCACCCACTTGATCAATCCTCCAACGGATACAAACACATTTCCATAAAATATGGAAACATTGTCAACAACATTGAATGATGAAGACCAAGACCAACTTGAAGACCTCTTCATTCCTCAGACAACATCAATGAACCAACGGCTACTTCCTCTTTATTAATAAGACATAATCAATGAAGACTCCCATTGAAGACAACCATGTGCCATGTTCCCAACGGCTACTTCCTAAATCCTCCTATATATATTTAACCCATATCTCCCATTCTAACCACTCCCACACACCACGTATTTACACCCCTTTCCTTGCCCCTTTTACAGTTAGTCAACACCCTTTACAGAGCCATTTTACACCCTTTCCACACCCATTTGAAAAGCTTTCTTACAGCTCCTTACAACACCCATTTCCAATCCCTTCTTACAGCCATTTCCACACAGTTACAACACCCTTTAATAACCTTTTGTAATCTCTTTCAACACCCTCCTTACAGCCTTCATAACCTTCTGTAATCTCTTTCCACACCCATTTACAACACTCTTGACAACCTTCTGTAATCTCTTTACATACCCATTTACAGACCCTTTTAACAGCCTTTTAACACCCCTTACAGCCCTCTCCACACCCCTCTACAGCTAAGATATCTGACAGCTAAGAATCTTAGCTGTCCAAGCAAACAAACCCCTTTACACACAACTTCTACAACCTTACATCCAACCCTTCTCAACCTGCAACCAATAATCAAACAACACTAAGACACTTGTAACTGATCTCAGGTGTATAAACTGATTTGTAAGAACCCCTTAAGACTGACTTTAAGTGGGTAGTGTAAATTGCTCAGTGTAGAGCTTAATCCCTAATAGACTGTACTTATTAGGAAGAGGAAGTTCAAGGAACTTGCCTATCCAATCCTTTGTAAATCTTAACGGGAACTAGATTTAAGTGGATTGATCTCACTTGTCAAGGTTGACAGTGAGGGTGGACGTAGGAGGAGTGAACACTGAACCACCTTAAAATTCTTGTGTTCATTTGGTATTATCACACAACACACACACACATCTACACACACATACACTATTCACTTGTCTTTACATTATTTCAACACTTTCTATTCCGCACATTTAACTCTTGCTTTTATATCAGTTAATATCTGACAGCTAAGATTTTACCTCAGCTGTCAAAGCTTAACTGCCTAACCTTTTAAACTGATTGAAGCAAACAGGACCTTTCAATTGGTATCAGAGCCGTTTTCCAAAAGACTTAAGTGTCTTCAAGTCTAACAACTTGGGAAAGATCCGCATTCTCCCACCATGCCTCGACCAAGAAGAAATAATAACTCTAAAAAGGTGTCTTATTCAAAAGAAATAATTCACAGTTCAAGTTATAATGAAATAAATGCCATGACATGTCTAAGGGCAAATGAAGAAATTGAAGAATCAGACAATGAGGAAGATCTTGAATCAGTGGCAGTTGTAGAAGAATTAAAAAAGGTACACAATTTCAACTCGTTAAATATTGATGGTTTTAAACAATTAGTTTGCACCCTTTTAATTCAAATCAAGAGATACCAAACTACCTTTGCTTCATTGGTCACTGACAACCTATCCCAAACCAAAACCATTGAAAATCTTGAAAAATCCAATCAAGAATTAAAAGACCAATGCCTTATGCTGGAAAAGAACAACTGTGACCTGACAACTGAGAATTCATGCTTTCATGAAAACAACCAAAGAGTCATCAACCTTGAAAAGGAAAATGAAGCTCTTAAAAAGAAAATTGACTCTTGGAATAAATCAGGAGAGGTTGTGTCACTATTTAGCTACAACCAGAGACACCCTAGTGATAAGTCAGGGATTGGAGCAGAAAATCCTACTCTGAAAACCTATACCCCTCCAACTACTGATGAAAAGGCTATTGATAAGATGGTTCTTGAAAGCATGAACTTTGTCAAAGCCCAACAACATGTCTATCCCATTCAAATAAGAAAAGGAATCAAAGAGCAAAAGGAGAACAAACAGCAAAAAACTACTGGACAACAATGATTTTCTGGACAGCAAAGATTTCCTAGACAGCAAAGATTTGGTGAACAGCAGAGTTCACCTAGACAACAAAGTTTTTACAATCATCACACATACTCCAAACAACAAAAACCCAACTGTCAGTACTCAAATGGAAAGAGTCAAGCCAGTCAAAATAACTCACCAAGACCATCATATACAAACAACTTTCATAGCCAAACTCAGTATCACCAGAACCACAACCAATCCTTTTCTCTAAACCATTCCTTCAACAATTCCCAACCTACTGTTCTAACCCCATACATGATGCAAATCATGTCATATTACTACAATCTTAATCAATTTTTCAGTAAAAGAGCAGCAAGCAAAGCTTGGGTTCGTACATAAAACTAACCCCTTGGACCCAAACATAAGGGGTACCAAATTTTTTTGTTTTATTTTCAGATGTTAAAAGAGTAGTAAAGTCAAATCTTGCTTGGATTTAATCAAAGTTATATCATGCTTCAAGAAAAGGTTGGATCTCTTCTTACAAATGACAGCACTGTTTGAGGGGGAACCAAACCTTCTAAGGATGTGTTTTGCCCATTATCTTTCTCCATAAGGTCATGACACCATTTGAGGGGGAACCAAACCTTTTAAGACCCCAAAACACCATCAAAACCAACCAAGAATGCTCACTTTTGAAGGAGAAAAAGTTGCTGGAAATCTGAAAATCAGCTTTGCGTACCTTCACGAAAATTGTAATATCTCTCTCTCCGCTGCACGAAACTGCAATCCGATTTTTTGTGAGTAAAGTAGACTCAGACACCTTTCCAGAAACCATAAATACATACCCTAAAACTTTGTGAGTCAATACCAGACTTCATCTGAAGTTGCTGTCCAACAGGCTGATCGTTATCTCTGACAGCTATGTTTTCTTTCTGATAGCTAAGCCTTTGACAGCCAACCCCCTTGACAGCAAACCCCTTGGATCAAACCCCTAGATCGATATCAAACCTTCACACACTAAACTCTGACACAAAAAAACCCCAAACATCAATCCCCTAAACTCTTGACAGCTATCCCAAACCTTAGCTGTCAGACCTTAGCTGTCAGACCTTAACAGCAGACCAAAAACTGATTCCACTCCTTGTACAAAAAAATGCATTATCTCCCTCTCCCGACATCGAAACCTAAAACAGATTTTTTCTGTGTGAAGTAGACACATAGAGCTTTCCAACAAGTCTAAACCCACAATCTGATTCCTTATGAGCAAAAAATGGGACATGTCTGAAGTTGACAGCAGACATCAAAATTCTGACAGCAGAGATAAAATTTATCAAGACTCCTCTCACCAAAAATCCTATATCTATCTCTACAAAGCTCATAACCCTACACAGTTTTCTCCCATTTAAAGTACACTCATATACCTCACCAAAAATTATAGCCTCACACCCTGGACCTTGTTGTGTCAACACAGAAAAACCCGTGAAGTTGACCAAAAAATCTGCTCAATTTTTCTTAAGAGCAAATTTTCATTGTCATCTCGTTTTGCTTATGGAGTTTTGAAGCAAGGCATTAAGAGTTTAAAATGACCAATCATTCACCAAAAAGGGGGAAATTGTTAGTACCTAACTTTGTGTTTTGATGATGATTGATCATTTAACGGGACAAAGTTAAATGGTCTAAAGTGTCAAGAGTGGAAAGTTGCAAAAGTTACACAAAGATCCCTCCAAGTTCCCTATGTTTATCATCAGTGAACTTGGAATTGCAAATGGAGATTTTCCAGCCAAGCCATGTGTTTTCACAGGAGAAGAAGAAAACATTGTTCCATAAAACATGGAAATTATGACAACCACCTTTAGTCAAAGGCATTGAATATTGCAATTAAAGCCTTCACCCACTTGATCAATCCTCCAACGGATACAAACACATTTCCATAAAATATGGAAACATTGTCAACAACATTGAATGATGAAGACCAAGACCAACTTGAAGACCTCTTCATTCCTCAGACAACATCAATGAACCAACGGCTACTTCCTCTTTATTAATAAGACATCATCAATGAAGACTCCCATTGAAGACAACCATGTGCCATGTTCCCAACGGCTACTTCCTAAATCCTCCTATATATATTTAACCCATATCTCCCATTCTAACCACTCCCACACACCACGTATTTACACCCCTTTCCTTGCCCCTTTTACAGTTAGTCCACACCCTTTACAGAGCCATTTTACACCCTTTCCACACCCATTTGAAAAGCTTTCTTATAGCTCCTTACAACACCCATTTCCAATCCCTTCTTACAGCCATTTCCACACACAGTTACAACACCCTTTAATAACCTTCTGTAATCTCTTTCAACACCCTCCTTACAGCCTTCATAACCTTCTGTAATCTCTTTCCACACCCATTTACAACACTCTTGACAACCTTCTGTTAATCTCTTTACATACCCATTTACAGACCCTTTTAACAGCCTTTTAACACCCCTTACAGCCCTCTCCACACCCCTCTACAGCTAAGATATCTGACATCTAAGAATCTTAGTTGTCCAAGCAAACAAACCCCTTTACACACAACTTCTACAACCTTACATCCAACCCTTCTCAACCTGCAACCAATAATCAAACAACACTAAGACACTTGTAACTGATCTCAGGTGTATAAACTGATTTGTAAGAACCCCTTAAGACTGACTTTAAGTGGGTAGTGTAAATTGCTCAATTTAGAGCTTAATCCCTAATAGACTGTACTTATTAGGAAGAGGAAGTTCAAGGAACTTGCCTATCCAATCCTTTGTAAATCTTAACGGGAACTAGATTTAAGTGGATTGATCTCACTTGTCAAGGTTGACAGTGAGGGTGGACGTAGGAGGAGTGAACTCTGAACCACCTTAAAATTCTTGTGTTCATTTGGTATTATCACACAACACACACACACATCTACACACACATACACTATTCACTTGTCTTTACATTATTTCAACACTTTCTATTCCGCTGCACATTTAACTCTTGCTTTTTATATCAGTTAATATCTGACAGCTAAGATTTTACCTCAGCTGTCAAAGCTTAACCGCCTAACCTTTTAAACTGATTGAAGCAAACAGGACCTTTCACTCACGACATTTAAACTTTTTCTCTTTCCTACATCACTTTCCTTAATTCTCGAATCGAACTCATTTTGAGACATTTCGGCCGGGATGGAGGGAGTATTTTTTATTTTTGGACAAAAGGGAAAAAAGATTCTTGTGCACAAACTTACAAAGGCGCAAGTTTTGCATTTTCGTTTACCAGTGTTTTTTTTTTACTTGCTTGCATTAATAACTGGAATATGGATGCAACCAATTGTACTTGCAACAATAATTGAGAGAGAAAGAAGGTGAATTTCGAGTTCATTTAACTTGAATTTCATTTGAGCTAAGTTTCATTTGCATTACCTGTGTATAAAACAATAGGGCTAGAGAGAGAGATAGATAGAGAGAGAGTAAATTACCATAGTAGAACTTGGGCAATCTCTGTATTCCAACCTTAAATTTGTTGATGTAGTTGAAGAGTGCGTAGTCGAGTTCACATTAAACTTGGCTCTACTCGGTTGTGAATCGTGTTTGATGGATGGAAATGAGTCAACAACAACCAAGCTCTGTCTCTTGGACGGAGAGATTTGCCCCGTTGGCTTGGGTGGACTTGGGAAAAAGGTAATATGCTTAATGTTTTGCCTTTATTTCATACATTCTATTTCATGTTCTTTGTGATGAACAAAATTTGTATACTTTTTGATTATTAATTTTGGGTTGAATAGAACCAACATAACTTCGATATAATGGTGGAAATGAATTGACTTGTTCATTGGGGGAGGTTAGTGTGTGGGTGTGAAAATGCTAAATGGCCACAAAAAGAGAATCAGAAATACTAGAATTTTTAATAAGATTTGAGTTTGATTAATAAAAGGGGGGCCTTTGAAATTCTTGATTGGCTAAAAATCTCTTCAAAGACGACCTTTGGAATGGGGTAGAGTTGTGTTACCTTTTACATGTATCCATCCTTAATTAATTTAATGGGATCTTAGATGAGTGAGGATGCATGTATAGAATTACTAGGTTTTCCCTTTGGTTGGAAATGCCAAGTGATCATGGTGCATACAAGTTGGATAATCTTAGGAATGTGCCTCAGAGTTTACAGATTTTAGGAGAAACTAGTTCTTTCATAAATTATAAAAGTTCTGTTTTTTAAACTGTTTATAAACGTTTACCAAATATTAACTTTTTATAATTTATGGAGAAACTAGTTTCCCCCAAAATCTACTCTTCGAATTTGGCCTTTGAAAATGTGTCAAATTGCAAACGGCTATACACGGGTGGGTTTATGCAGGCGCATTGTGCTATGAAAAAGAATTTGGTAAAAAATGATTAAGAATTTTTTTAAAGAAAAACAATAAAAAAATTATTCCTTCTAACAAAAAGTCATTCAGGGGGCCAAGTAGAGCCGTCAATACGGGATAACGGGACAGGACGACACTGAGTTGTCCCGCGACTAAAACGGGACGAGACGGGACGGGACGGGGCGAAACGGGATTAAAATATTCCGTCCCGTCCCAAATCTACTGCGGGACGCGGGACAATGCGGGACCCGTTGACTAGGCAATATTAGGCATTGACTAGGCGGGATGCCTCCAAGGCCGGCCAAAGCCACGACCGATTGATGCTTTCGATCGATGTGGGATAAACCTACAATTTTTTCCTACAATGATGATTAATATTACGGCTACAGTCACCGGTGGTGGTGGGCCAATAGATGTATCAAAGGTTTCTCTCGCTCTCCCTCTCTTATTCATTATAAAATGGATTAGTTTATCCTATGTATTTTTGTGCAGCTTCTACCGGTAAATCAATTTATTAGATATACTAATTGTTGCTAATTGACAAGTATCCCTTATCCGTTGTTAACTAATTAATCTGCTCAGTTCTTTTCTCAGGGCGCGTATTATAACAAAAATCATGTTAAGGAATTCACTACTACGGTACGCTACATTTATATATACATAGTAAGTGTTAGGACCTAACTTTGATCAATGCCTTAGTTAGTTGATTTTGATAAAGGAATATATATATAGAATAGGGTTTATATCGAAGGATGAATTGATAAAGAAATATATATACAGAACAGGGTTTATATCAAAAGATGAAGACTATCAGTCATGATCCCTCTCTCTGACAGCTAAGTCCATGACTGACCAAATCAACTTCATTTCTCAGTTCACCTGACAGTTATGAGTTTGACTGGTATGATTCTGTCTTATACAATGATTACAATCAATCAAAAACATGAATCATATTCACTCTCTAAATCATCAAGATCATCAAGTGCATCTCAGCCCTTATTAGAGATCATCTCTGATAGCTAAGCCTTGCCATGATCTGATAGCTATGGCTTCAGTCCTCAGACAGCCATCTCTCTGTCTCATACTCTGCTGCCACAATCTCAACCAAGATGGATCCTGTATCTTCACAGCTATCAAGGTGACCATTGAAGACCATTGAAGACCTTCTGGAAGCTCTCAGCTCATGCCAACTCATGAAGACCTGCAAGTGGACAAGTGGGGCAAAGACCAGTCAATAACTCATTAATGTAGCTGCAACTGTCATATTCCAACGGCTATATTGAAAGCTATAAATAGAGGAGTTCTCTCCTCTATTCATCACCCTTGAAAAATACTCTTTTTCATAGTCCAAAGCCTTTCCCTTACACCCACACACACTTCCTGTAATCCACACACACACTCTCCAATCCCTACCCTTCAAACCCTGTTACAAACCAAAACCTTCACCCCTAAACCTCTGCTTCAACAACAAACAACCCTAGTGTGTTAATTCACAAATCCCAAAATCCTAAGACTGTACTTTAGGTGTAGATTTAGTTTGTAAACACTCAAGACTGTACTTTGAGTGTATTAGCTGTTTTGTAAAATCTTGAGACTGTACTTCAAGTTGTAAAAACACTTAAGATTGTACTTTAAGTATATCCCTAGTTGACTGTACTAATTAGGAAGAGGAAGTTCAAGGAACTTACTTTATCAATCATTTGTAATTCTTGTTGATTAAGATTATAATTAAATTGATCTCACTTGTCAAGATTGACAGTGGGGGTGGATGTAGGAGGAGTGAACTCTGAACCACTTTAAATTCTCTGTGTTATTATCTTTTCTGCAAACACACTCACACACTTACTTTATTTCTTTGTGTTTATTGTCATATCATTATTTTTAGCCTTATCTACTCCGCTGCACAAATCAACAAATATCTGACAGCTAAGTCAAAACCATAGCTGTCTGATCATTTGCATATCAAACAAGGGCCTTTCAATTGGTATCAGAGCTTGTCTTCACATTCAAAGTCTAACAACTTGTGAAGGATCCTCTTCAAACCCACCATGCCTCAACCAAGGAGAAATAATGAGAAAGACATCCCACACATTGATGACTGTGGATCTTTTGAGATCTATGCATCAAAAATAAAAACTTATCTTGATGCAAACAGTATATGAAACTGGTATGTTCTAGAGAATGAAGTGTCCTACCCAACTCAAGTAGGTACTGATGGAGGACCTAGTAAGATCAAATCCCCAGAAACATGGACTGAAGTTGAAAAGCAATTGATAAGTGCAAACCTGAAAGTCAAGAACATTCTTCAAAAGAGTGTAAATGACTCACTAGCACAAGAAATTGCTAAGGAACCAAATGCCAGAACAGCATGGGCTCACATTCAAACTAAGTTCACTAAACACTCCAGTGTCAGGACACAAAATTTGTATAACTTGCTTAGGCAATTAGACAACTTCAAGTTCTACCCTGGAGAAAAAGTAAGTGCTGCTCAACCTAGGTTTGAGAACCTTGTTAGATCTATTGCTGACCATGGAAAAGCCTTTGAACAACAAGATCTCTGCCTAAAGATATATTCAAATCTTCCTCAAGAATATGAAAAGGTAGCATTACCTATTAGAGAAGGTTCTGAATGGAGCACAATGACAGTTGAACAGTACTTTGGAAAGCTTGAAGCTTATGAATTGGAAGGTATGATAAAAATCCAACCAGTCCCTACCATTTCACAAACGGGATAACGGGACAGGACGACACTGAGTTGTCCCGCGACTAAAACGGGACGAGACGGGACGGGACGGGGCGAAACGGGATTAAAATATTCCGTCCCGTCCCAAATCTACTGCGGGACGCGGGACAATGCGGGACGCGTTGACTAGGCAATATTAGGCATTGACTAGGCGGGATGCCTCCAAGGCCGGCCAAAGCCACGACCGATTGATGCTTGCTATCCCAGCTTCAGCCTCATACATATATATATATATATATATATATATATATATGTATATATATATATATATATATATATGTATATATATATATATATATATATATATATATATATATATATATATATATATTTATTTATATAGCCATATGCCACATTTTAGTTTGTTATTCTTTCGATCGATGTGTGATAAACCTCCAATTTTTTCCTACAATGATGATTAATATTACGGCTACAGTCACCCGTGGTGATGGGCCAATAGATGTAGTGAAGGTTTCTCTCTCTCTTATTCATTATAAAATGGATTAGTTTATCCTATGTATTTTTGTGCAGCTTCTACCGGTAAATCAATTTATTAGATATACTAATTGTTGCTAATTGACAAGTATCCCTTATCCGTTGTTAACTAATTAATCTGCTCAGTTCTTTTCTCAGGGCGCGTATTATAACAAAAATCATGTTGAGGAATTCACTACTACGGTACGCTACATTTATATATACATAGTAAGATATTATGTTCTGAGTTTTCCATCTGATTTTAGGCATTGTATCAAGCAAAAGCCAAGGCCGGCCAAGGCCAAGGCAATGCCAACTCATCAGCAAGCCTTCTTGACGGGACGGGATGGGCGGGACCGCACTATGTTGTCCCGCGACTAAAACAGGACGAAACGGGACGAGACTAAAATATTCCGTCCCATCCCGTCCCATTTGTATAGCGGGACGGGACGTCCCGACGGGACTGTCCCAACTTGACGGCTCTAGGGCCAAGTGGCATTCTCGAAACCAGATCAGATCAATGAGATTGAATCGAGTCAGTCAAAATTGAACCGAACCTGTAACAGTTTAGTCCTAGTTCAAAATTTTTCTTAGAAAATATTTTGATTCAGTTATGAAAAATCCGGACACCAGTTAGAACCGGAGTGGGCCAATGAAATTATATATATATACTCTATTATCAATAACATTTTTACAATTACATGGGGACAATTTTAAAAAAAAATGAACTAAAATTCCTTGTTAATTTTTAGTACATTTTTTCTAAAAAGTTGTACTAAAAGCATAAAGTTAAAGCATGAAATATTTAACACTCCTCCTATGCTCTTTTACATTCACCCAAGCGTAGTACTTGTTAAAAAATTCTCGCATTATTAGTTTGGTAGTTTTCCCTTTAAATAATTAGTCATGGATAATGATCAACAAATTGTTCTATTCAGCGACCTAGTTCAATCTATTGATTATTGAATATGGAAATTTTAAGATTACTGGAATGGGGAAAGGTTTTTTTGTTGTCACTTTAATCATTGTGAAATGGTAATTTTATTCTAAAACTGATGAAATGATAATCATATTGAGTTCTTTGTATATTCATATATGGATTCTTTATAATAATATGTGAGAGTGAGCTTTGATTATGTGAAATTTGAATATGCTATTTTGCATTTACTCATTTTTTCTTTCCGTTTTTTGTAGATAACTATTCACACCATGTTATCAGAAGAAAAACTTAATAGTATATGGTTAATAGATTAGAATTTAATTGGTGGGGGGGAATTTGTGTTAGTGAGAAAGGTCTTATATTAACAACAAGATTTTCAAGAGAAGGAGATATACGGGGTCGAACCCATAAAGGTAAATAGTACCCATTAGAAATAGTACATGATGACAAAGCTATCCTTTTGCAAGTTGTTAGGGAAATAGTAGAGGGAAAAAAAAGTAGAGGAAAAGAAGTAGAGGAAAAAATGTTTTCCTAATTTAATTTAGATGGGAGAGTAGAGTTAAGTAAAGGTGCTCCATTGTATGGGGTACTTCACCGTGGAAGTCCCTTTTCTTTTTATTTCGGCAACTCTTGTCATTCATTCATAAGCGAGGAGGTAATCTAGGGGACTGAGATGAGTGAGGATCACATAGAAGATCACATAAGAAATTTGGGCTAGATACATGGGGTTGGATTAGAGGGGTGCCCACTATTTGATACCAATAATGACTTTATTGGGATTTATTATTATAATGTGAGAGATTTTGGGTTTGCTATGTGCAAAACTTACTTACGGTGGATCATTAAAGATTATATGGCATCAATTATGGTTAAGGGAAAGAGAGTAATGCCTGATGAAGGTAATAGAGATCCTAGAGCTCTGAAGAGGCAAAAATCTGCTGGGAAAAATACACGTGAGCAGGTACTTTAAATATGCCCTCATTAATCTTGCATAAGGAAATTGTTTGGTTACCTTTGTCTTCTATCTTTTTCCTCATCATTCCTGTGTCTGTTTGTTGATAAAACCTTCCCATCTTATTTTCTCTTTTGAAATTTCAATTTACAGAAGGTATAAAGAGACCCATACAAGGCGTCGATCCCAAAAAGTCAAGCCACAAATCCTGAAGTTGATGTTTTGCTTGCATATGAGATGAATGTAGAGGTACATAAGTTTTTTTTTTTCTTTTAATATATTCAGAAAGCCTCACTTTCGCCTAACTAGTTGTCTTTGTAAGAGATATTATCCCACATTGAGAATTGACAAACCTTGCCTATAATATATAAAGATCCTGGGCTACTCCCCTTATCACCAATTGGTTTTAAGGTGGAACCTCAGACTTTAAGATGGTATCAGAGCAGGTTCTTTACACGTGCAGGCCAAACGGCCCACGATGTTACTCCGCGCCACCCGATTGATAAGTCCACGTTGTAAGCTTTGGCAAAGCCTGCTACACGTGAGGGGGCGTGTTAGAGATATTATCCCACATTGAGAATTGACAAACCTTGCCTATAATATATAAAGATCCTGGGCTACTCCCCTTATCACCAATTGGTTTTAAGGTGGAACCTCAGACTTTAAGAGTCTTGTTAGGGTCTAAATGTTGATGAGAGCAAATTTGAAACTTTTTCGGCATTTATTTAGGGACGGAGAGTAATATTTTCAGCAATACAGTTTATTTCCAGCTACTTATACGGGCTACCCATTTTAATCATTCTTTTTGTTATAACTGGTGTAGACTTTTCAAATAAGTTTGGTATTTAAGTCAAGATTCATTATGTTTTCCTACCATCACTACCTCTTGTTTTATTGCATTCAAATGTTTTATTTTTCATGCTGTCTAGTTATAAACTTTCCTTTACTCTTTTTTTAGTATGATGCATTTGAGATTGCTTTCATTACATCCAATGAATCTGCCACGACTCTTTTTTGTGCGGTCAAACTAATCAAACTAAATGTATATGTTTTTGCAGTATGATCCATTTGAGATTGGCTTCATAACAACAGATGATTTTACCAGCACTGATATTCTGGAAGCAACTTATCCAGTGTTAGCAAAGAGATTACATGGTGATTGGATAAGTGATCCAGCGATTTCTATTGTCATTGGCTTCCTCGGAAAGGTTGTTGGATGTAATGGCTCGATGTCCTGGCAAAGGGCCCGGCACCCTCCGAGGGTTTGGCCGAGGCTTGTCAAGGCCCAGGCGGGCGTCTGGGATGCCTGGGGCGGGCGCCTGGCGTGACCGGGGGGGGGGGGTTTGGGCCTACGGGCTTCTGTGTTATTTTGGTCCTGGTTAGGCTAGGATTTGTATCATATAAGTAGAGATTGTAATCCTATGTAATCATATGAGACATTGCACATAATAATACAGAGGCAAAGTTCAAAACCCCAATTACATCTCTTTCGATTTCTCAATTGCTTGTTTGTGTGTGTTCTTGGTTATAGCTTCCGCTGCAATTGCACAACATTTATTTACTTATAAAATCATTGACATTTTCTTGGATGGGTAGAGGTGGCAGTGATTTGACAGCCACTACTATTGGTAAAGCATTAGGTTTCCGAGAAATTCAGGTTAGTGAAAATTGGGTGAACTAGAATGAGATATGCTCTTAACTCTACAACACAAAAAGATGTCTAGTTCCTTCATCTGAGAATCAGTTAAAGATTGTCCGACGGCATTCTCGTCTTCTTCCTAGGGTTTCCTAGGTTTTGCTTACCGGCAGGCCTTCATGGCTGCACCGGTTGATTTCCCTCCATTGCAGGTCTCGAAACCTGGTCCTCAATCTTCCATCCCCGACAATTCTAACCCGCCAATTGGTAACCCTAATAACCTAGCGTCGCCATTGCTGGGTGCGAACCCTAATCCTTCATTAAATCAGATTCCGCTACAACCAAACACTACCTCTAACAAATCTTTCGCATCTATGGTTTCTCAACCACGCACACTTCCTATCCAAGATATCCCTCTCATTCAGTGCTTTACTCGCCATAAGGGCGTTCCTTCCTTAAAACTTTCTAAGGAGGCAATTGATGCCTTTGCTCGCCCCTTTGCTTGGACCCTTGTGGGAAAATTTACCAATGGCCGACCTACCATGGAAGCAGCAAGGATTGCCTTCACACAATTCCATTTAAAGGGTGACTATAAACTTGGTCATCTTGACTCTCGTCACATGCTGATCCAATTGACTAACGAGGAAGACTTCCAACGACTCTGGACTAGAGAGGTTTGGTATGTTCATCGATTTCCAATGCGAACTTCTGTTTGGACACCTTCTTGGCTGCCTCAAACGGATTCTCCCATTGTTCCTGTATGGGTTAGTTTACCCGGGCTCCCTGTGCACTTATTCAATAAGGTATTCCTATTCTCTTTGGCTAGAATTTTTGGCAAACCCATGTCAATTGATAAAGCCACTGCAGAATTATCCCGGCCAAGTGTTGCTAAAGTTCTTGTGCAAGTTGATCTTAGTAAAAGGTTACCCGAGAAGATTCATATTGATTGTGGTGATTGCATGCCTAGTTTTTTCCAAGCCATAGAATATGATAATATGCCCATGTATTGCAGTCATTGCTTTATTTTGGGTCATGATATTTCTGTTTGTCGAAAGGCCAATCCCTCTCTTAATGATTCAAAACCTAATTCAAAAACTAAGGATTCAAAATCAGCCTTGCAAGTGGAGAAGGGTGAAAAGGTTTATGTTCCAAAGCAGGTTGTACCTAATCCTCCAAAGCTCGTATCTAGTAGTGATGCTCAAGAAACTGAGATTGTTGATCTCGATGGGGGGATTGTTCAATCTAAGCCGTCAGCCGAAAATGGTTGTGAAGATATTGATACCCATAATGAGACGGTTGACTCCCAAGGTGAAGAATTGGTAGGCTTGGATGACACAGCTATTGTTGAGATAAATACAGGCAATGAAACTCTGGTTGCTACTGCTGCGCTTGGAGCGCAGTTGGGGGCTTTGGCCATTCAGAATGGGGCTATTGCCTCACCATCCATCCCTATGACGGCTCCTGTGTTGGATAGCGAAGCGCTAAATCTCGTTCGGGAAAAGGTTAGACAAATTCAAGCTTCATCAGCTCCTAACTTACGTCCCTCTTCTGCTCGTATGCCGAATCCTAAATACTTTAATCCCGAATTTATAAACTCAAAAAATCTAAAAGAAGCTCTTACTATTCGGGAAAAATGCGATTCTGAACCGGAAGGCGGTCTTTCTGCTACTTCTCCTTCGGTATATCAAGAAGCTCGCACTTATGGGGGTATAGTTGGAGGAGTTCATGTTGATCCGTGAGCTCTAATGGCTGACTGCGATAATTTTGAAGATTATTACGATGAAGAAGATGACTTTCAAAAGGGTAAAGGGAAACGAGGAAAATCTGGATCGAAAGCTAAATCAAAAAACCTCAAGCCTAAAAGGCCTTGGATTCCTAAAAGGCAATTTGATTGACCTTTATTTTATTTTTATTTTTCTGTTTTTTCTTCTTATTTAATTTTTTTCTTTTTTCTTTTTTTTATGATGGTTCTGGCGTCCTCCATCACCTCTTTGTAACTTTTATTTTTCAATAATATTTAGGGGGCATTGCCCTTTTCGCTAAAAAAAAAATGCTCTTAACTCTACAATCTTTTTTTTTTTTTTTACAATCTTGATTGATGTTACTAATACATAAAGAGTTGCTTAACAAAATCTGTTTAATCCTTACGTATTATCATCTCCATCAGTTCCGTGTTCTACTGAGAACTCTCATGCTTCTAGATTATTTCTTTGTGCAACTCTGATTCATGTTTCTGGGAAAGATCCCTAAAACTTATCTCAACTTGTCACAGACTAGTACAAATTGAAGCTTAGGAAACACACCTTAGATAGCGCTTTTTAAAAGCGCTATCTAAGCTACACACTTACATAGCGCATCACGGCTTTATATTTAATAACGGGCCCAAAAAAAAAAAAAAAAAATAATAACTTGCAAAGCGCATAATTGTAGAAGCGCTGTCTTGGAAATTTCTTAGAGAGCGTTTAATCAAAGCGCTATACAAGTGAACGTTTTATAAGCATAATAAGAGGAGGTTATTAATTTATTTTCTTTGATTTTTAGGCATAACTTCAGCGCCCTTCCACATTCCTTAAGACGGCGGAGAAAATCTTCTACACCGAGCACCGATCGACAGCAAAGCCCCTACCGCCACCAGCCATCGCCACCACAACCGACGAGGACGAGGACAGAGCAAATCAGCTGACCGCCAACAGCCATCGCCATCGCCACCAGATCATTAAACCGTTCAAACACAACCGACGACCTAGCACAAAATTTCGAGGTTAGTATTATAATTAGGGTTTATATTTGGGGATTTATCTATTCTTTCTTGGCAATTGCTCTTTTTATTGGGTTTGATTTTAATCCTTTTTTTGGGATTTCTCCACACTTGAATCAATCACACATCTATTGAGCGAGAAACCTTAGAGAGAGAGAGATGTATGTCATTGCTGCTGCTCTTGGTGATGTATGTTGTTGTTGGTGTTCATTAATTAATTTAGAGTTCACTGTTAGGAAAATATATTAGGGTTCATTGATTAACTGTTTGCTTTGGACCAGATTGTGTACATTGTGGTTGTCAAGGTCTTCTGCAAGATTGTAAAAGGAATCACCCTAAAAAGATAGAATATTCTGTAATGAGACATCGCTCTCTGGTATGTAGTAGTTGGTCACCTCTATATTTAGGACTTACGTCTTACTACGGATTTTAATTACAAACAGAAAGGAAAAATATTTTAGCTTGTGCACTGCATTAAAGGCAAACCATTAATGAGTTTCGATAGTTGGCATAAGGGATGGAGGGGATTATATAACTCTAAGCAACCAAGATTGAAAAAGGATGTATCAAAATCATAAAAACACCACAGCTTAAATCATTTACTGACCTGCAAATTTGGCTTCCTAGCAGATAAGCGCCCTGTTTCTGTGTTTATATTTAATGAGCAATGAATACGTCCATTCTTGCCTGATATATGACTGCCCTGTGGTTGAAAGAAAGCAGTGACGTTATAATTCAACTGAAAAAAAAATGAAAAAGCTTCCATTCTAATCCCAAGTCAAATTATTTAGCTAGAATTTATCAATAGAACTTCCTATTCAAAATTGAGATAGCAGAATTCACAAATCACGCCCGAGCTAAGCAAACCAAATGTTAAAATCAAGGAAAATAAGGAAGAATATGAAAGGTAAAAGAGATAAAATACCAAATCATTGCCACTACTGGTTGAACAATCTTAAGCAAGAAGCAAACTTAAAAAACTGCAGCCAAACAGAAGCGACACAACCAGCATGAGAAAAGAGAATGAACTTAAAAACAGACAGGGAGAATATAACCTTCTCCATTAAAGTTATAAAGATTAATTTACAAGTCCACCGTCCAGAAATGGCCAAAGCCAGGTGGAGCATCCAATACTAGTGGGATTAATCTTGCCTTTGTTCCCCTGTTCAATATACTCCTCTTTCCTACCGGAGCAAAATGCCTGCAATGAGGCTGAAGAGCAAATCTGCTAACCAATTTGATAGGAAAAAATAAATATGATACCCTGTATTAAGTTGAACATGAGGGTAATACCTTTGAAGGACTAAAAAGGCAAGTACCTTAAGAAGGCAGAGCGATCGCACCATGATACCATTGTCAACCTTTAAGTTGATATGTATCATTCTTCGGATAATATCAGTAAACATTTCTCGGGTTTTAACACTGTTTCAACAAATGTTTCAAGCAATAGTTTAATCTTGGCATTGGAAATGCACATGAATCAGTTGTGTTCATTTACTCATGCCCTAGTCAACACCTGGAAGAGGGCAGACAAGATCATCCAACTCAATATAGTCCTCTTCTTGAATGGCCAAAAGTTCCTCAGCAGACAGAGAATCAGCCACCAGAGAAATTACCAGTATCAAGGTCCTTCGCTTCTGCTTGGTTCAACCGGAGATTGGCCTTTTGAAGAGGCTGCAAGTTCTGAGAATTGGAGATAACTTGTTAACAGGCCAAGTTACACCAAGTATTGGTAACTTAATGGAGTTAACATTTTTGGGCCTCGCTTATTGCCAGTTTAACGGAACAATTCCCGTTGAAATTGGTAATTTGAAGCTTCTGCAGTTTCTTGATCTGCAGTTTAACGGAACAATTCCCGTTGTAATTTTTGCTAAAATTACATTTGATGGAGTTTGACTCATTCTCCGTTATCCCATATTGAAGGCTCTATCTATGATGGATGAGTTAGAAACTCTAAAATTTGAATTGTGCATATCCTTGTGACAGTTAAATTACTTTATTAATATATACGTTTATAATTATTTGCAAGTTTTCACTATATTCTACTGTTCAATGAATCCACGTGACATGTAGTGATTTTTGCATTTATTTGTAATTTAGCTAACTATGGATCGCAAGTGGATTGTTGCGGACCGATTATCAAAAGAGTACAAGAATGGAGTCAAATATTTCTGTACACGTGCAGCCCAACATGCTAGTAATCCTGAGTTCATCACATGTCCATGTCAGAAATGTATGAATGTTAAAACAGTCAGTGGTCAGAAAGTGTTGTATGAACATTTAATTTGTCATGGTATCGATAAAACATACACCGTCTGGACATATCATGGTGAGGGAAAAGGTCAATGTAGATCAAACCGTTCAAGTCCCGGCTTCTGCTCTTCAGATAAGATGGATTCGAATATTGGGGCGGTTGATCGCGATGGACCATCTAGTCCTGTAACGGATACTCCGTCTGTTGCTAATGAAGAATTACGGGACCATCCTAATATGCACGAGAGGTTGAGGGCTGATGCTGGGTTACCCTTATGGCCTGGGTGTACAAAGGCAACAAAACTGTCTGCTGTGTTGACTTTATATAACTTAAAAGCTGCTCACCAGGTTTCTGACGTGTTCTTTACAGAATTGTTACAAGTCGTGAGTGATATGTTGCCTGATGATAATGTGCTCCCTCGTCGAGCGTATGAAGCAAAACAGATGCTCAAACTAATTGGCTTAACACATGAGAAGATTCATGCTTGTCCAAAAGATTGTATACTGTACCGGAAAGAGTACGTAGATCTTGGTGAATGTCCCAAGTGTGGTACAAAACGTTATAACAAAAATAAATCCCCTGCCAAGGTTATGTGGTACTTCCCGATAATTCCAAGACTTAGGCGGTTATATAGCTCCCCGAATGATGCTAAACATTTGACATGGCATCAAGATGAGCGAATTAAAGATGGAATGTTGAGACACCCAGCTGATTCGCCTCAGTGGAAGAAATTTGATGATAGATATCCAGAATTTGGCAAAGAACCAAGAAACTTGCGCTTAGTACTTTCATCCGATGGAATGAATCCTTTTGGGATTCAAAGTACTAGCCATAGTACATGGCCTGTTGTTCTAATGATATATAATCTGTCACCTTCGTTGTGTATGAAGCGCCGGTACATGATGCTGTCTACTTTGATACCAGGTCCCAAATAAACCGGCAATGACATTGACGTCTACTTGGCTCCTCTAATCGACGACTTGAAGTTATTGTGGGAACAGGGTATTGATGTGTATGATGGGTACAGAAAGGACAATTTCATGTTAAAAGCCATGTTATTTGGAACAATCAATGATTTTCCAGCTTATGGGAATCTTTCTGGTTATAGTGTGAAAGGGCATAGTGCATGTCCTTGGTGTACTGAGTACACTGATCATCTTCGTTTAAAAAATTGTAAGAAATTCGTTTACATGGGACATAGGAGGTGGTTGGAACCAAATCATCGGTACAGGACAATGTCAAAGGCATTCAATGGTGAAGTTGAAGAGCGAAAAGCACCTGATATATTATCAGGTGAGGATGTGTTGGAAAAGGTGGAAAACATCGAGACACAGTTTGGTAAGAAATTTTCGAAGACCGTTCCTACTAAAGGTTGGAAGAAGAAATCAATTTTTTTCCAATTAAGCTATTGGAAAGACTTGTATGTGAGACACTTTATTGATCTCATGCATACTGAGAAAAATGTTTGTGCTAGTATTTTAAATACTTTGCTAGCTGACAAAGAGAAGTCTAAAGATGGGTACAATGCAAGAATGGACATGGTTGACCTTGGAATTAGATGGTGATTCAGATGTAAACATTCCTGAGGTATTTATTATAGAATAACAATTGTTAATGTTGGTAGTTCTTATGGATATGGATTTTATTTTCTGTTTTTTAGAAATTGAAATTCGTTTTCTGTTTTCACTATTTGTTTTTTGTTTTGATAATTCGTGGGCAGGGTCCGGTCGAGTGTTATTTGTACCAGGAACCTCCTCGTAGATATGTTTGGAAAGGGATCTTGCACAATGGTCCTAATGAAACTTGCCATGGTGTTCGGCTCGAAGCTAGTTACGTGAGAGTTCAATTTGAGGTGGGGGTCGAAGATGAAAAAGATACATTGCTACCGGTTCCATGTGATGAAGCAAGAATTGTTGGAGGAGCTCCTGGGTATTTTCTTCCATGGCCAAAAAAGTTGGTGTCTTTGGAGAAACCGGTAAATATTGGTAGTCAAGTAAAGCAGTTATAACTTGCATTATTTTCATTGTTGAAGACACTTGAATTTTTCTAAATGATCTAGTTTGGTGTATTAATTGTATTGCAATGTTTGTAGATCTTGAAGCCAAGGAAGATGGACAAGGGGAACATAAAACTTGGACAAGAAAGTTGATCAATCTGAACGGGAAAGAAAAAGGAGGGAACATTAGAGTCCACCGGTGGAGTGCCACAGAGACCCCTAGGTTATCCTCTTCCTGGGGATTCTAATCATGATGATGTCATCTTGGTCCTTCTACGTACTAACATTCAAACGGATGTTGTCACTGACATTGAAGTTCCCATTAAATCATATTTTGATGGACAATCTTGGATTGAGCACATTGGAAGGGAAAACATTATGGAGATTTTGGATGACCAGTGGCTAAGTTCCTCTTCTATTGTCTTGTATATAAGGTAAAATTGCTACTACTACTTAAATATGTTGGGTTTCACATTTGACAATATATTTGCTTTAACTATTATATACTCATGTATTTTGTCTTAATAAAAGGTATTTGGGTGATGTTTATCTTTCCAAAAATCATGAGTTAGCTGCTAAGTTCTCTTTCACTTCGCCCCATACGTTTCCTCCTCTAGTAGATATTCGTGCTGCGTCAAATTATTTGGCTGATTGTCTGCTCAAGTACGTTGGAGTAGACCACCTTGTTTTAATGCCTAATAATGTGGGGTAAGTTAAATAAATATATTATGCAATTTTATGCTTAGTAAATATAAAGTAAATTATTTGAACTCTTTCAAATATTATATAGGAATCATTGAGCATTGGTTGCCATCAATACGAAGACGGAGAGCATCTACTATATGGATCCAGCTGAAGATGGAAGAATTTCAAGAAATCAGAACTTGAAACAGCTTGTTGAACTGTAATGTGTTCTCTTTTAAATTTTATTTTAATGAAAACTAGAATTATACATTTAAATATGTTTGACATGTTTATTTCATATTTTAATAGTGGTATGAGAGCTTTTCGGACCCATCGTCCAGGGAATACCAAGAAGGCCGACTTCAACAGTTTCAAATGGAATAACATTCAGGTAATTTACTATTACAAACTTGTCGATAGAGTAGAAATGAATTCATATTTTTGAAATTTTTAATACAAACATCAATTGTTATTAATAGTGCCTGAAGCAACCTGATGGAATTCATTGTGGCCACTATGTTGGATGCTTCATTGAGAGTATATTGCTCACCGGTGAAACAAGTATCCCTATTTCTGTAAGTAAATCCCTCATTTGTACTCCCTGTCCCCGAATTTGTTTTCCTTTCATTTGTACTCCCCGTCCCCGAATTTGGTTTCCTTTCATTGGTACGTACTCCCCGTCCCCGGATTTGGTTTCCTTTCATTTCTATTCCCCATTGTTGTTGTTGTTGTTGTTGTTGTTGCTGCTGCTGTTGTTGTTGTTGTTGCTGTTGTTGTTGTTGTTGTTGCTGTTGTTGTTGCTGTTGTTGCTGTTGTTGTTGTTGGTGCTGCTGTTGTTGTTGTTGTTGTTGTTGTTTTTGTTGGTGCTGACTGTTATCTGTGGTTAGCCTTCAAGGAGTCACGTCACATGCATTTATGAGAGTTTTGTGAGAATTTGTCAATACTGCTTGTGAGCAAGATTTTGTGAGAGTTTTGTTTGTTACTTTAGTATTACTCGTCAGAAATATCAGTATATCTGGTAAAAGCTGAATCGGTGCCTATATCTATCTGAATCATACCTGAAAAAGTTCCAAAGTCCACGACGAAGGATCTCCAGAACAGCAAAAATGGCAATCATGGCTCTTCTATGAATGAACGGTGCATCATAAAACCCTAGTACCGTTTGCATCCAAGCAAGTCGTAGCACTATGTTAAGCACCATAGCTCCAAAGTAGACAAGTTTGTTTGTCACAAGAAGCTTATCTCTTAGCCACGGGTTCACTGAATCCTTGTTAAGAAGACCCCAATCAATAACCAAATCCCAGTATGTGTTAAAAACAGTAGTAACCCCTGAAATGGATGCAGCTAGGATTCTGAAAGTGACTCCCCTCCCTTGATCATTAAGTGTTCTTAATACAACTGCAGCAATGGTGGAGAAGTACTTGAGTCCATTCAGACCTTGCCATGGATCTCTTTCGTCATACAACCGCCTCACGCACTGAAACAAATTTAAAATGTATTCAGATTTGGGATGAAAAAACTAATGGACAACACATTATAATACCCCCTCCGTCCCAAATTGAATGTCCAAAAAAATTCAAATTTGCTCTTAAGCAAAGTTGAATTTTTTTGGACATTCATTTTGGGACAGAGGTAGTAGCATTGAATGAACAATGCGTACCCGGAGACAAACCAAGATGGAACAACGGCAATAATTATGGAGACAATTTTGAAGGCTTCACTTTGGTGGCACCTGTCTGACCTTGTTCTGAAGTCCCCTGTACCATAGTAGCATGCATAGAACTGCATATTCCTCAATGACTGAACCTGAAAATAGAAAGAAAGTGTTAAGAATAGCAGGCCCCAATGCTCACAAACTTGTTGTTGCTGTTGTTGCTATTGTTGTTGATGTTGTTGGGCACTTTTATTTTGGCTTAATTTTTTTCAATAATGTTGTTTCTAATAAATATTTTTCTTGTAATTTTTTTGGTACAGTTTGTCCATACAAACCGACTCAAGTGTTATCCTCCGAGAAAAATGCAGATTTTTCAGATTAATTGGGCAGGATACTTGTATAACCGATTTCTTAAGGAGAAGATGGGAGGGAAGTAGTAGAAAATAGGCACTACAAAAATTTTTGGTTCTAACTAGTGTTGATTGTCATATTAATGATATTGATGATCGAGATAACAAATATTTTTTTGCTCTTGTTAGTATATCTCTTTTGGATGATTGTAACAATTATTGTTGTGTATATAAATGAAAGGTTGATTATCATTGTTGAATGGGATGATTATTAGTTAATTTTTAATTTTATATAATTTAAAATAGGTGCATATTAATTTTTATTTTTATATAATTTAAAATAGGTGCAGCCGGAAAAAAAAATTAATTTAACTTGCGTAGCGCTTACTTACATAGCGCTTTTTAAAAACGCTATGCAAGTTGATCACTAAAAAAATAAAAAACGCTATGGAAGATGATTTCTTAAAAAATAAAAAAGTACTTAGATAGCGCTTTTTAAAAACGCTATCTAAGTTCGAGAGCTTATGTAACACATAAAAAACGCTATGCTAGTTGATTTTTTTCAAAATAATAAAAGTGCTTAGATATCGCTTTTTAAAAGCGCTATCTTAGTTTGGGAGCTTAGATAGCGCTTATAAAAGCGCTATGCTAACTTGCATAGCGGTATCTTAGATAGCGCTTATAAGCGCTGCCTAAGCCCAAAAAAAAGCGCTGTCTAAGCCAAAATCTGTACTAGTGTATGGAAAGATGTGGATGGAGTTTTAACATGTGATCCAAATATATATTCAAGTGCAGAGCCTGTTCCCTACCTCACATTCGACGAGGCGGCTGAACTCGCATATTTTGGAGCTCAGGTATAGTTCATTATTGTGCACATAAGACAATTTGCGTGTAGCGCAAATATGATGTCTGGGACTGTTTTCCTCAGTTACCAATTTCCTGAGTTAATTGCTTCTACTCTTTTGTCATGTCGAGTTTCTCCAATGTAGTTAATTTTATAAATGCCCCTGAAAAAAGAAAATGGAAACAATGGTTACGGTGCACAGCTTTCTATTCCCAATTGATTTTTCTTACTTCATCCCCTCTCGTAATCAATTCTAGTAGGCGAAATCCACCAAAGTTTGATTACTTCATCCTCTCTCGTAAAATTTCATTTGTTTATCCTATCCTGCATAAATAACGCCAAGTACCATAGGAGATAATGTCAGTTTCTTCCGAAGATGTGCTTGTCACTCACTCACTCTTTGAACTGGCGTTGATCATGAGTGCCAAGAGAATTCTGAATCTTAACTTGATATGAAATATACACCTATATCAAACAGGAATATTGCAGTCTGATATATTATAAACAGTAAACATATAAAGGAACTATATGCGTGGTGAAACTAATCTGGTTACTTGTTTCTTTTGGTGCTTTCACAGGTATTGCATCCACAGTCCATGAGGCCTGCGAGAGAGGGTGACATGCCTGTTAGAGTAAAAAATGCATACAACCCAAATGCTCCCAGTACCCTCATTACTAGATCAAGAGACACGAGGAAGGTTTGTAGCAATAAACTTTTATCTATGCAAAAGTTGTTTTTTTTCCTTTTATTTAGAGAAACCATGAAGACTGAAATTTTCTTCATCTTGTACTCAGGTAGTATTGACTAGCATTGTTCTGAAACGAAACGTAACCATGTTGGACATTGCTAGCACTCGCATGCTTGGACAATTTGGGTTCTGTTTTGGTCAAATTTCAACAGGTATATTTCGATGAGAAGAAAAATGACTAAAGTGATATGAATCTAGGTACAATGATTATCAAGTTGAATAGAAATGGACACAAGATATTTGTTGACCAGGGAAAGCCCTTGAACAACTTGTTCGCCGGCATAAAACCCCGGGAGGTTTTGGTACCTGCCTTGACCGGAAGTTTACTAAGTATTTTTGGTGATTACAATGCTAAGAGCGTATTCAAAGGGAGCTTAGGCTAGAGTGAACGAGTATGCAAAATACAGTGTTTGATCCCTTTTATACCTCAAATAACGGCTAATTCACAAAGAGAAAAGATAGGCCTAAAATCTCGGGAGTAATGCTGATCTTGTTGAGATATATTCGCCATTTGTTGTTGAGGGAGGAGATAACGATTTGTTGCTGAGGAGACGTCTTTGAATCGGTCTTCACTTCCTTTGACACGTTCCCTGAAAAATAGGGTTAACGCAACTATGTTCCAACCTGCAGAAGATCAAGTTGTAATAGAACAACTCAAGTTTGTTAGTACCAAGTTGTTTGATGCAAGTTGCAAACAAGTTGATTTAAAAACGCAGGGCCCAACAATTACCCCCAAACTTTTTGAATTTTAAAATAAGGAATAGAAAGAGACAAAAAGATTCAAAATGTTTGCCAAAAACGGATGAAAGGAACGGCGGTTTTTAAATGAAAAGGGACGTGATGGGACGGTTTAAGTAGTTCCCAAAGCAAAAAGGCATGATTGTTTAAAAGTCTCAACCGCTTTTAATCTCTCCACAAATAAATATACTCCTTTTCCAACTCTCCCTTTCACCAAATCAAAACAGTAACTTCAACGGAGTTTTCTAGAGGAAGAATCAAGGAAGAAGACAGGAGAGAAAATCAAGTAGAAATTTCCGGTGAGTTTCTCGTTTTCTTTTCAATTTCCTCTCTGATTTCTTGCTTAAGCTGTAAAATGGGGAGGAAGAAGGTGGTGAATATAATTAAGAGTAGTGAAGGTTTACCGGAGGGTTTCGTAACCCAGAATATGTTGAAAAATCCAGACAAAGAAAAGTGTTCAATCCCTGCTGCCAACTTAGAGATCATCAAGAAAAATCACGCCATGGCGTACGAAATCGAATTTTTCACACACCCTGACCTAACTTCAGAATGCTACTCTCCTGAATGGGTATGCTTTCCTGAATACCCCTTTGTTATCGGTTTGAAATTCCCTTTTCCAACTTTAATCACTAAGTTTTTTGCTTCTACAAAACTTAACTACGCCCAAATCATGCCACAAGGTTGGAGATGCCTTCAAACCCTAGTAAGGTTGAGTGCGGAAACAGAGTTAGAAGTTGGTTTAGAGGAATTTGCTTTTACAACTGAGATTAGGGGTTTTGGCTTAGGGAGATATGGTTTTAGGGTTAGGGCTGGTAGAATGTCTTTCTTGAATGATAACAGTGATCCCGCCGATAGAGGGTGGAAGAATAAGTTCTTCTTTGCAAGAAGGAATACCCTGGTGTCGGAGGAGGGTGCCAATTTCAAGTGGAGGTCTCAAGGTAGTATAGCCAATTTTTCTTATTCTAGTGATGTTTCTTAACAATCTGCTAACTAACTCCCTGAATTTCCTTTGGCTTAGTTGCGAAATTGGACGTGCTCTTTGCTTACAAGGATAATACAGAAGAGAATGTGAAAAAGATTTATGAGTTGGATTCGTTAGTGAGGACTTTCAAAGCACTGCCAGTCCTGTTTGTTGCAGATCCAGAAGGAGAAGTTGAACCTGAAGGAGCTCGAGAAACTAACCCTGAAGAAGCTTTATCTGAGCCTATCAAGATGTCCACAGGTTAGTCCAACATTTTAGAACTCTGCCTATCTTCAACTTTGTTCTAATTCCTTTGAATTGTTCTAATTCTACATCCCTTTTTTGCAGCCACTCGATCTAAAGATACTGTGAGCGCTGCAGACTTACTGGCTGAGGCCAGGGCAAAAAGCTTTGCAAGGAAAGATAGTAAGCCTCCTACCCCCAGGTCTGTGGTATCTAGCTCCAATGTGAATGTGTCCAAGAAGAAAGAGGAAGCTGGTGGAGGCTGAAGCCACAGACTCAAATGATAATATGGATATGGTGAAAATAGGAGAGAGGTTCAAAGCTGCGATAACAAGTTTTGTGGATAAGGTAAAAATGAAGAAACCTTGAACCTTACCAAAGAGTTGATAGAATATTAACACTTCCTTTTACGCAGGAAATTATGAGCCCTATTATAGCCCACGTTGATGCTCTGAAAATCAAGGCGGCAAGATGCAGTTATGAAGCTGCAGAATCAAAGAAGGAAGCCACCAAAAATGCTGATGAAGTAAAGAGGTTGAAGAAGGAAGAGAACAAGTATGTTGGTGAAGTGGAGAAATTGAAGAAGGATTTTGAGCGTTTGGGGAAGGAAGTGGAAGTTGTCCGTGCAGAGAACGAGGCTCACATAAAGGAGCTTGAAGCCGCAAGGGGGGACTTCAAGTTTAATGCTACCAAAACTTTGCTAAAGGCCAGAATTCAGCTGATGGAGGAATACAAGAATGGATAAGCCTCAACTTGGAACTTGGAAGAGGAGAGAAGAATTTTAGAAGACCACATGGGAGAACCAGCAGATGCAGAGGAGGTGAACTCAATGGCCCTCGAAACTTTAATTGATGATACTGAAAAAGCCTTGAGTACCATAGTGGTAGCTCAAGTTGAAGAAAATAATCATGGGAAGGAGACTAATACAACACCGGCGGCAGCAGGCCACGAAGTTTAAAAACAATTTGAAATTTTTTTGAGCATTTTGGATGGGTGAACAAAAATAATTTCTTTTTTGGTTTTTATTCGTCATACCTTTGTTGGTATGCACAAAAATGGGGGGTACGTCCCCAAAACAAGTTTTATTTTGGTATGTAATGGCTCATAAGAGCCCAAAACAATTTATTTGGGAGTACTAGGTTGGTCTAGTACTCCAAGCTTTCTTAGGTTCCTGGGGATTGGTTGGCTTACCCAACTTGTCCTTTAGTTGCAAAACATCTTTTGAAAACACTTTAAGGTTTTAAAGAAGTATTTTGGGGTTTTTCAACAGTACTTGCTTGTTCATTAGATAACATGTTGATGTTATAAGCCGAAGGTAACATGAAAATGTTACAACCAACAGTTCACAACTTGAATAAGTGTGAAATCGTGTGCCCAGGCGAAGGTGTCAAAACCTTAATTCGTAAGAAAAGATGAATATCTTTTAACCATATGTAAATTGTACCTTTGATAGAGGTAACCGTTTAAAGAGATAGAACAAGTATCAGCCGTACTGGCGTGTCAACAAGTTCTATCCCTCTCCAGCTAGAGCTTCAACATGTATCAGCCGTACTGGCGTGTCAACATGTTGAAATTCTTCTTCCTAGGTCCAAACATGTTGGAGTCGTACTGGCGTGTTTAACATGCTTAAACCTACTCCAACTTTAGGTCCCAACAAGTATCAGCCGTACTGGCGTGTCAACATGTTGAGCCTACTTCATTTGCTCAAGTTGCACCTTGCAAAACAAATTCATGTTAGGGTTGGGCGTTAGCGTAGCTAACGCCCCTCCGATGCTTAAGTTAGTAAGGATTCTCAATAAAACTTGATAACTTGGAATATATGAACGAACTTGACAACTAAAAATAAATCGTACCTGAGGAGTCTAGTTGTAAATAACTGGACTTACATAAAATAAAATTTTAAGTGGATGGCGTTCCAACTTCTAGGGATTCTGTCTCCACTTGGGGTTGATAACCAATACGCACCCTTTCCAGCTTCAGCATCGATGAGATATGGTCCTTCCCACTTGGGAGCTAGTTTACCTGCATTCAATTCTCTTGTATTTTGAAATACATTTCTCAAAACTAAGTCACCAGCCTGGAACCTCCTGACTCTGACATTTTTGTTGTAAGATTTTGCGATTCGTTGTTGGTAAGTTGCCATCTTTATCTTGGCTAGATCCCTGATCTCATCAAATGTATCTAAATCTTGAGTTAGCAAGAGATTATTTTCATCTTGAGTTAATAAGCCATACCTTGCTATTGGGATTGTCACCTCAACTGGAATTACAGCTTCTGCTCCATATACCAATGAATATGGAGTTCTACCTGTGGCTCCTTTTGTAGTGGTCCTATCTGCCCAAAGTACAAGTGGTAACTCTTCAGCCCACATTCCCTTCTTTTGATCTAGACGCTTCTTCAAGTTGTTGATGATCAACTTGTTGCTTGATTCAGCTTGACCATTGGCTTGAGGGTGGACAGGTGTAGACATGATCAACTTGATGCCCCAGCGAGTACAAAAATCTCTGGTCTTCTTACTTATGAATTGTGACCCGTTGTCACATATAATCTCTGATGGCACGCCAAACCTGCTAATTATGTTTTTATTTAAAAATGAGATTACCTCCTTGTCTCTTACCTGTACATAAGCTTCTGCCTTGATCCATTTTGAGAAATAATCGGTTAATGCCAGCATGAACACTTTGCCTCCGGGAGCCTTAGGCAACTTGCCTACAATGTCCATGCCCCACTGCATGAAAGGCCAAGATGAGACTATAGGATGTAGAGGCTCGGCAGGTTGATGCAAGATGTTGCTGTGTCTTTGGCAGACATCACATTTCTGTACATAGCTCATGGCATCCTGACGCATGGTTGGCCAATAATATCCCGTCTTGAGGGCCTTCGACGCCAATGCCTTTCCAACAGAATGGTTCCCACATATTCCTTCATGGATTTCTTTAAGCACAAGTTCAACTTGCTCATTATCGACACATCTCAAATAGTGTCCTGCAAAAGACTTCTTGAATAGCACATTATCTATCAAAACGAAAGTTGAAGTACAAATCTTAAAAGATCTAACATTCTTAATATCTGGTGGAATAGTTCCAAGTTGAAGGAACTCAATTACGGGTTGGGTCCAAGAAGGTTTAGCATCTTATGCCCCAGTAGGTTGAGTAACCACCTGAGTTTCCTCAACTTGGTCTATTACCGGGTACTTAACATAAATAATGGGGATATTAGCATGCAACATTGATTTGCAAGTTGAACCCAAGTTGGCCAAGGCGTCCGCTTCTGTGTTCTCCTCTCTAGGGACCTGTTCCAAAGAGAATGATAGAAATTTTGAAGCTAAAGCCTTAACATGTTGGAGATACAGAGTCATCTTGGAATGCTTCGCCATATAACTGCCATTAAAATGGTTAGCTAGCAATTGAGAGTCAACAAATACATTTATATGCGTGATATTTAAACTTAAAGCTATAGTTACACCCATGATTAAAGCTTCGTACTCAGCTTCATTATTTGTTGCATTGAATTCACAAGATACAGCTTGAGGTATGATATCACCTTGAGGGGATTTTAGAACTATTCCCAGACCGATTCCTTTGGAATTTGAAGCTCCATCTGTAAACAGTGTCCAAAATCTAGGAATAGTTTTACCTTCAAGTTGTTGCATTTCCAGTTCCACCTCGGGCTGCAAACTTGGACTGAAGTCAGCTACGAAATCGGCTAGGGCCTGAGATTTAATAGTTGTTCTTGGCTCATACGAAATGTCATAGGTGCTCAACTTGACCGACCACTTGGCCAACCTGCCTGACATCTCTGGAGTTATCAACACATTTCTCATAGGATAATTAGTTCTAACAGTTATAGAATGTGTTTCAAAATAATGACGCAGTTTTGTGGCAGCAGTAGTTAAGGCTAATATTAATTTTTCAAGATGAGAGTACCTTGTTTCAGAGTCTAATAAAGACTTACTTACATAGTAAACAGGATGATGTTCACCTTGGATTTCCTTCACCAATACTGCACTAACAGCATTCTCAGATACAGCCAAATATAAATAAAGGTGCTCACCATGTTCTGGTTTGGCAAGTAGGGGTGACGTCACCAAATATTCTTTAAGTTGTTTAAAAGCTGCCTCATGTTGGTCAGTCCATTGAAAGAGCTTATTCTTTCTCAATACTTCGTAGAATAACCTGCACTTATCAGATGATTTAGATATAAATCTATTCAAAGCAGCTACTCTACCTGTTAACCTTTGGACGTCTTTGATATTCTTGGGAGATTCCAAGTTGAGAATGGCTTTGATCTGTTCGGGACTGGCTTCAATTCCCCTCTTGGTCACCATATATCCCAAGAATTTACCCGCCCTAACACCAATGTTGCACTTTGCCGGATTGAGCTTCATGTTGAAGGCTTTCAAGATGTTGAACGCCTCAGCAAGGTGCTCTACATGATCTTCAATATGCTTGGACTTTACTACCATATCATCTATGTAGACTTCCATCATCTTGCCAAGTTGATCTTTGAACATCTTGTTCACCAACCTCTGCTAAGTTGCCCCTGCATTTTTAAGGCCAAATGACATAGAAATATAACAATATATACCTTCCGGAGTCATGAATGCCGTATCTTCTTGGTCTGAGGGCTCCATTTGAATTTGCTGGTACCCTGAAGACGCATCCATGAATGTCAAGATATCGTGGCCAGCTGTTTCATCAACTAGAGAATCAATATGAGGAAGAGGGAATGGATCCTTCGGACAGGCCTTGTTCAAGTCGGTGAAGTCCACGCACACTCGCCACTTGCCATTCTTCTTCTCTACCACTACAACGTTAGCCAACCACCTTGGATACTGAACTTCTCTGATCATCTTAGACTTCAGAAGCCTCTCAACTTCATCCTTTATGATCTGTTTCGCTCCTGGGCAAACTTCCTTCTTTTCTGGTGGACATGACGAATGGTTGGATCAATGTTCAACTTGTGAGTGATGATGTCCTTGCTTATCCCCGTCATGTCTTCATGCTTCCACGCAAAACAACATTTCTGACTTTTCAAGAACTCAATCAGCTCCTCTTCAATTTCGGATGGGAGGTCTACCCCAACTTGCACTTGGGCCTCAGGATTAGATGCATCAACAGGAACGCTTTTTGTATCATGCTCTACTGCTTCAAGAACATCCTGGGCCTTTTTCTTTAATTGCTATGCTTGACGAGGGACTGAACTTGCTTTCATATTGACCTTGTAGCATTCTTTAGAGACTTGCTGATTTCCCTTCAACTTGGCCACATCCCAAGGTGTTGGAAACTTGACGCACTGGTGATAAGTTGATGGTACGGCCTTCATGTTGTGGATCCAAGGTCTTCCCAAAATGACATTGTACGAGGAAGAGCACTCGATCACACAGAATCTCTCCATAGAATTCATACCCTCCAAATAAATAGGCAACTTGATTTCTCCGACTGTTTGCTTCACTTCACCACTGAACCCTACCAGTACGGACGAGTTCTTCACAACTTCGGACAAAGGAATACCCATATCTTCAAGAGCATGAGTGAAGATTATGTTGACTGAGCTGCCGCCATCAATCAGAATCCTCTTGACCATACAATTAGCAATCTGCACCTGAAATAACATTCACTACCTTGGTGGCTGGAGGAGGTGCAACTTTCTCGGGTCTAGACTGCTCCCCTGAATCAGGTTCTTTGGATTCACTTCTGACCCTCTTCTTGCCCAACAAATCTTTAAGAAGACCCTTGGACAATAAATGAGCAACTTCCTTCCTCAAGGCAAAACAATTCTCGGTGGTATGCCCAAAATCCTCATGAAATGCGCACCACTTGGACTTGTCCTTCCAAGTTGTTGACTGGTCATTCTTCTTGGGCCACCTTGCTTTATCTCCAAGATTTCCCATGGCGCACAGGATTCCTGCAATGTCCACAGAAAAGCAGTATTCAGAAATTTTTGGATAATCATTATCATCTCCTTCTTGATCATCATCTACAACATGAATTCTAGAAGATTCAGTTTTAACAGGGGGTTTGCCCCTGTTGGACTTATAGTGATGGGAATCCAATTTTCGGTCAGAAGGCTCAAATAGAGGAGTAGGAGTCCTCCCAGTTGATTTCCCCATTGCAAAAGTGTCCTCCTCCAATCTGATGAAAGGCAAGGCTCTGGTTCTGATTTCTTCAAGTTGTTTTGCAGGAGTCATCACCAACTCGTTATAGAATAGGGAGCTCTTCTTCAAGCCTATACGGAATGCTTCCGTAGCTGTGGACACATCCAAGTTGGGTATAGTCACTGCTTCCTTGTTAAACCTGTGCAAATACTCTTTAAGATTTTCGTTAGGCTGTTGCACAATTCTATAAAGATCACTAGTCAACTTGTCAAATGCTCTGTTGCACGAAAATGGTTAATAAACATATTGACAAGTTGAGCATAAGAAGAAATAGAGTTAAGAGGAAGCCCTGTTAGCCATTTTAAGGCTGGTCCTGACAAAGTAGAGCCAAAACCCCTGCAAAAACATGCTTCTTTAAAAATAGGGGGGATACTTATGATATCCATAGATTCCTGATACAGTAACACATGCTCTGCTGGATCGGTGCTTCCATCATACTTCTTCATATGAGGGACCGAAAACTTCTTTGGGATCTCCACGCTAGCTATTGCTGGGACAAAACGAGATTCGTTATAGCAAGTTGGAGAAACTTGGTGATACGGCAAGTTGACTCCAGGCACGCTTCGAAGCAACTCTTTAATGGTTTGCATTTCCTTAACAAGTTGGTTCTCTACGAAAAGAGGAGCATTATTAAACTGAGGTGCGAAAGTATCAAAAGCATTAAAGAAGCTCCCTGTTTGCCCCATTGAGGGTTTAGTATAGGTGTAGCAAGATGACAGCGCAGGTTGGCTAGCTGGTAGGCTGAATCTTGGTTGCTCGATCGAAATGGTCGTCACGATTGTGCTCTCCGCTGTCAAGGTGCTGGACATAGGGATATCTCCGAAATGGCTTGGTCCTGTACCTGCACTAAACAAAGATCTAGGAAGTAAAGGTGAAAATGGAGTGGATACTTGAGTTTCAGCTTGCTTCCCTTTACGCAGGTTATCAATGGCATTGAATATCATGGCATTCGTATGCTCCTGACCATCCAACCGATCGTTCACTTTCTTCAACATATCTGCCATATTGGACAATATCTCCAAATTGACAGCTTCCGCATTCAAAGATGGATTGCCTTGGGTATCAGAAACAGGAAGCGGCCGACTCCTCTCAGCTTGACTGTTGGACGGCGGATTGGCCATTTCTACGCAAATAATCAGAGTTTCCCACAGACGGCGCCAAATTGTTTTGGTCAAATTTCAACAGGTATATTTCGATGAGAAGAAAAATGACTAAAGTGATATGAATCTAGGTACAATGATTATCAAGTTGAATAGAAATGGACACAAGATATTTGTTGACTAGGGAAAGCCCTTGAACAACTTGTTCGCCGGCATAAAACCCCGGGAGGTTTTGGTACCTGCCTTGACCGGAAGTTTACTAAGTATTTTTGGTGATTACAATGCTAAGAGCGTATTCAAAGGGAGCTTAGGCTAGAGTGAACGAGTGTGCAAAATACAGTGTTTGATCCCTTTTATACCTCAAATAACGGCTAATTCACAAAGAGAAAAGATAGGCCTAAAATCTCGAGAGTAATGCTGATCTTGTTGAGATATATTCGCCATTTGTTGTTGAGGGAGGAGATAACGATTTGTTGCTGAGGAGACGTCTTTGAATCAGTCTTCACTTCCTTTGACACGTTCCCTGAAAAATAGGGTTAACGCAACTATGTTTCAACCTGCAGAAGATCAAGTTGTAATAGAATAACTCAAGTTTGTTAGTACCAAGTTGTTTGATGCAAGTTGCAAACAAGTTGATTTAAAAACGCAGGGCCCAACAGGTTCCTTGCTAAGGTAAGAAAGAATTTTAATCACGAGAACTGGCAATATTGTGATATTGTGATCTTGCGACTCTTTTAGTTTTTAATTCTAATGCTCGCACCATGACTATAGGTGTTTTCAATCTTTGAAGATTTGGGTATATCTGTAGATGTTGTTGCTACTAGTGAAGTAAGCATTTCCTTGACATTGGATCCGTCAAAGCTTTGGAGCAGAGAATTGATTCAGGAGGCAACCGTACGATATCATTCATCATTTTGTCATCAGTCTAATTGATTTAAACTTTAGTCAGCAAATAGTTTCACTTTCAAGCTGTTGTCATGATTCTCTTGCTAATAGAATTCATGTACTCCTTCCGTCCCAAGATGAATGTCCAAAGAAATTTCAAATTTGCTTTTGATCAAGAGAAAATTTAAAAAATCAAGAGCAAATTTGAATTTTTTGTACATTCATTTTTAGATAGAGGGCGTTATACTTGTTAGTGTGTTGGTATTTCATTTTTAATTTTTATCAGGCCAAGTGATTTAGCCGGTAAGTTCTGATCTCTTTGGTGGTTCCTGGAGCAGGAACTTGATCATGTGGTGGAAGAACTTGAGAAAATTGCAGTGGTGAATCTCCTTCAACACAGATCAATCATCTCACTCATAGGGAATGTTTAAAGGTCTTCTCTGATACTAGAAAAGGTACATACTTTACTTGCATATGCCAGTCACTTTGAGAGACTTCTAATCTTATTGCTCGTTCGCTTTTTAGAGATTAACAATTATTACTTGATTAAGTTTTATCTTTGCCTTTTTAGAATGTCCTAAATTAAGTTTCTCCTTGTTTTAATTAGATAAATTTATTGCATTGATAGTTGTACTGTTAAACCCACCAAGGATTTATCCTTGCCTGTCCTAAGTCAGGATAAAGGGCGAGGGTTGCGGTAGGCATGTGACAGCCAGCGTAAAAATTTTGTCACATTAACATGACATGAATCGAATTATGAATATCGTTGGGGCGTTTCCTCAGCAGCTACGCGCTACACTTCAAAGACCTGGGTGTAGTGATAAGTATGCAAAGGTTGCTAGGTCGTCGCCCGAAAGCGACGCGCCATCTCTTCGCCCGGGGGTGGTGTCAAATATGCAAGGGTGCGCTACACTTCAAAGACCTGGGTGTAGTGATAAGTATGCAAAGGTTGCTAGGTCGTCGCCCGGAAGCGACGCGCCATCTCTTCGCCCGGGAGTGGTGTCAAATATGCAAGGGGTCCCGCATTGCGGACGAGTGCGGGTAAAGAAGCTAGCCCATGGTAGGTGTAAGGGTAGTGGGATGCGCTTTGGAACTTGGAACATGGGATCATTGACAGGGAGATCAGCAGAGGTGGTGGAAGTTATGAGGAGGAGGAAGATTCACATAATGTGTCTACAGGAAACTAAGTGGGTTGGAGAGAAAGCAAAAGAAATATCGCCTTGGGGTTTTAAGCTTTGGTACTCAGGAAAGGATAAGGGTAGAAATGGAGTGGGTATCATTATTGATAAGGAGTATATTAATGATGTGGTGGAAGTGTACAGGAAGAGTGATCGAATTATGGGCATTAAACTGGTGATACGTGATGAGATTATAACTATTATTTCCGCCTATGCACCACAAGTAGGGTTGGATGCATCTATTAAACAAGTGTTATGGGAAGATTTGGAGGAGGTAGTGCAACGAGTACCTAGTGGTGAGAAATTAGTGATTGGTGGTGATCTGAACGGGCATGTGGCGTCTAGTCGACATGGCTTTGAGAGCATACATGGAGGTTTTGGTTTTGGAGAGAGGAATGAAGCAGGAAATAGTATCCTGGACTTTGCATTGGCATATGACTTGAGTATAATGAACACTTGGTTCAAGAAGAGAGAATCTCACTTGGTGTCTTATAGGAGTGGAGGTAATGCGAGTCAGATTGACTTCTTCTTAGTAAGAAATACTTGTAGAAAGAGTTTATACAGATTGCAAGGTTGTTCCGGGTGAGAGCACAGCAACTCAACATAGACTGGTGGTACTTGATTTTCGAAGTAAGAGAATTTCGAGGAAGAGAAAATCACAGGTAGACCCTAGAATCAAGTGGTGGAGACTTCAAGGGGAGAATCAACCGAAATTTGTAGCTAAGATGGTCGATACCGGTATTTGGTCGGATAATATGGAGGATATGGATATAGATTCGACTTGGACTAAGATGGTACATACCATAAAGGAGGTGGCGAAAGAAGTCCTTGGAGAATCTAGAGGAAATGGGCCACCAAGTAAGGACACATCATGGTGGAACGAGGAAGTAAAACAAGCAATAAAGGGCAAGCGAGAATGTTACAAATTATTGGGGAAATGTAGGAGCGACGAGAACTATGAGAAGTATAAGGAAGCTAGAAGAGATGCTAAGAAAGCAGTAAGAGACGCAAGAGCAAAGGTGAATCAGAAACTTTATGATATGTTGGATACAAAAGAAGGGGAAAAGGACATCTATAGACTCGCTCATATGAGGGATAAGAGGACACGAGATATTGGGACGGTTAAATGTGTGAAGGATGTAGACCAAAGAGTTTTAGTCGGGGATAAAGAGATAAAAGATAGATGGAGTTCGTACTTTGATAACTTGTTCAATGGCGATCAAGAGCAGGATGTTGGAGATTTAAATATCTCTTCGAGTATGGTTAATCGAGATTTTATGCGGAGAATTCGAAAGAGTGAAGTGGAAATGGCAATGAAAAAGATGAGATTGAAGAAAGCCGTTGGACCGGATGGTATACCAATTGAGGTTTGGAGATGTTTCGGGGAGAGGGGAGTAGATTGGTTAACAACGCTATTTAACAAGATATGGAGAGTTAACACAATGCCATTGGAGTGGCGGAAGAGTACTCTGATTCCTTTGTATAAGAATAAAGGTGATGTCCAAGATTGTGCCAACTATCGGGGGATCAAACTAATGAGCCATACTATGAAACTTTGGGAAAGAGTGATTGCACAAAGGCTGAGAAAAATTGTGGATATTTCGGATAACCAATTTGGGTTTATGCCAGGAAGATCGACTATGGAAGCAATATATCTTATGAGACAAACCATGGAGAAATATCGGGATCAAAAGAAAGATTTGCATGTGGTTTTCATTGATTTGGAGAAGGCGTATGATAAAGTGCCAAGAGAGGTACTTTGGTGGGCATTAGCAAAGAAGGGTGTTTCAAAGAAATATATTGATATTATCAAGGACATGTATAATGGAGTTAGTACTTGTGTACAGACTAGTGTTGGGAAGACTGAAGAGTTTCCTATAAAGATTGGAGTGCATCATGGTTCCGCACTTAGCCCCTTTCTTTTTGCTTTGATAATGGACGAACTGGCGAGGTCAGTCCAAGATGATATACCAAAGTGTATGCTGTTCGCAGATGATATTGTGCTGATTGATGAGACAAGAGAGGGTGTTGAAAGTAAATTGGAGTTGTGGAGACACACTTCGGAATCTCGAGGTTTTCGACAAGCGAAGCAAGACTGAAGATTTGGAGTGTAAGTTTAGCAGAGTTGGAAGTAGGGAGGCAGGGGCGGTCACATTTGATGGAAATATTATCCAAGCTTCTGAGTTTTTTCGCTATCTTGGATCCATTATCCAAAAGGATGGAGAATTAGATGGAGATGTGGCTCATAGGATTAGAGCAGGTTGGTTGAAGTGGAAGAGTGCCACAGGGTTTCTATGTGATCGCGGCATGCCCAATAGATTAAAGGGAAAATTCTACCGCACGGCAATTAGGCCGGCATTGCTTTACGGCACCGAATGTTGGGCCGTGAAACAGTGTCACGTGCATAAGATGAATGTGGCGGAGATGCGTATGCTTCGATGGATGTGCGGTCATACAAGAAAGGATCGATTTGGGAATGAGGTGATCATAGGTAAAGTAGGAGTTGCGCCCATTGAGGATAAAATGAGGGAAAATCGTCTAAGGTGGTTTGGACATGTGAGAAGGAGACCAAGTGATGCACCGGTTAGGAGGCCGGAACAGTGGAGAAATGATAAAATGGCGAGGGGTAGGGGAAGACCCAAACAAACTTGGATTAGAGTAATTGAAAATGATATGAGTTTACTTGGAGTGGATGAAAGTATGGTGTTGAAGAGGCCGGAGTGGAGGGCAAAAATCCATGTGGGGGGTTGATATATTTTTTTATTTTTTTTTTGTATGTTTATTTATTTATTTGTTTATTATTAATTTTATTTATTTATGTATTTTTATTTTATTTTATTATTTATTTATTTATTTATTTATTTATTTATTTATTTATTATTTTATTTCATTATTTTATTTTATTTTATTTTATTTTATTTTTTTTATTTTTTTTTTCACGATGACATATGAAGATTCATGTTAGCCGACCCCAAATTATTTTGGGACTAAGGCTTTGTTGTTGTTGTTGTATTGATAGTTGTACTGTTCAACACTTTTATTGCTTGAGTCGACACATTAAAATGAGTTTCTAAAACTATGAGATTTTTCGAAGGGGACACTTATTATGGGTACGAGGGAGTATCAATTAAACAAACTGATGAGCCCGGATCTACTGGATCGGGCCCGCGCTCGGTCTGGTCCAAGGAACCAGTGACGTGGCAGTTCCTGGACCGCTGGGGGAAGACCGCGAACAAATAGGCCCTTGAAGTCAAGACCGCGTCCCTCCCCGCATTATCCCTAGCGAAGACCGCAGGGATCCTGCCCGCTAGATTGGTGCCCGCAGGAGTCATGACCGCGTCATCCGTGCCTGCGTCAAATACCTTTGACCGCGGCCACAAAGTTGACCGCGGGCTCATGTCTGCCTCCCGGTTATCTCACCTGCCTCCCGGTTAATGTCAAGCCTTACTGAGCAAGTTAGCTTACTGGCTCTGACATGCAAGTTGTCGGCTCCTCCATCACGCATTCAATGCGGCTCAGTCAGGCGCCTACTATTTCATTTAATGCGCCAAGCCAGCCACAGGGCTCATGTCCCTATCAGCCATGCCCCCTCTGCAGTCAATGTTCCCTCCCTGACAGGGCCAATTAGCTGCGGACACGTGTAGCTGGTAAAATACCAAAGTGGCCCCTAGGGCTGATCTCATTGCTTATATCAACAAGCACCACTACATTGCCTATAAATAGAAGGCATTTGTCCCCTTGGACAAGGTAAGTTCCAAATATATTGAGTAAGCCATATTACTCTAAAACCCTAAACACACACACACTCCAAGGTATTCAAAGCCTTATTATCTCAGTATTCTTACTCTCACACCCGAGGGCTTGAGTTGGAGTAACATCCAACTTTGACCTTAACGGTGCTTCTTTGTGTTGTGATCTAGGTACAAACCATCCACCAAATATATCCTGCCAGATATCCTTAAACCGCTCTTGACCCTGAAAAGCTTGGCGTCATCAGTGGTTCCATTGCCGGGAATCGTCTTTTATTCGTTCTCTCGTTTAATAATCTTTGTTTTCAAGACACCTCTCGTGTCCTAAACAAACCTATTGCCGAAAGGCTCTTCTTTTTTCCATCATTTTCTTGACACAATATGTCTAAAATCTTGGAAAACGCTGGTCATTTGACCCTAGAGGAGGATAATCAGGCCTCACCCTCCACTATCAACAAGGATAAGCAAACTAACTCTGTCTTTAACCGGATGGGGGCCCGTTCTCAGCCATCACACACCCTCTCCCCTGGTCAGAAAGCTATGCACCAACTCACAGACCAAATACGTGCTGAAAAAGCACAAGCCCTCCTAAACAAAAGTCCCAAAACTCCCCAAGCTCCCCTCAGAAACAACACCGTGAACACTCCTCTCTCCCCGGAGCAAATGCTGAGGAGACAAGAAATTCTGGACTCCAAGTCCAAGTTGGTCGCTGAGGCCATGGCAATTGCCGATGCACAACTGGAGATGTTCGAAATTGAGGCCAATGGAGGGCTACAGTTCCCGCAAGGGTCCCAAAGGTTCTCCCAACGAGCTCTTCCCGCTAAATCGCTTGCTAGTCAAGCTGCGGGGGCAAACCGGGTTGAACCAACCCTTGACCGCGGACATCCAGCTAAGCGAAGCGTGGTACATGTAGAGGATACCGAGGAGATTGGGGAAGAGGCACAGTCAAACCACCGTGCGAGGCCCCAAGCCATACCCCTGGCTCCGGCCAAGGGGAAGGCCGTGGCTCCACGTACTAAGAAGCAGAAGATTGATAACCAGAACCCTGAGTTCGTTGATTTCATGCAAAAAATGTGGGAGACCCATCAGAAGGCAGCCCAAAAATGTGGTCGCACAATGGATGCCTTCAGCGACAAGATCGCGCGGGTGTAAGTACCCCAATCTGGATCACCCCCTTTCAAACACACGGGAAACACCGCAGACTCATCAAACGTAGTCTCGAAGACCTCTCTCACTCAAAACCCTCTCAAAACCCTCTCAAACCCCCAACCAAACCAAGGGAGGAGCCTTTCTGGGATAAAAAGGGACAAAAGGACCTTTTGGGAATTTTCAGGAAATCAGAAAAGCAATTAAGGTCCGTACGGACCTCTTTGTTTCAATGATTACTAAATCCCCTTAAAGTCCACAATATTCCCTCAAATCCCGGGGAAAATGATTACTTCCCTGCAGAGTTGGTCCGTACGGACCTCTTTGCATGCAAGATGGTCCGTACGGACCTTATTGCTCAGGGAACACCATCATTCCAGAATATTCACCATCATTGCAGATTCCCTCAAATCGAGGAAATCCAAAATTCTGGATAACCAAGAAGGTCCGTACGGACCTCTTTGCTCCGAAATTTTTACTATAAATAGAGGGCTCCCCCTCCTCATTTTCACACACCTCCCTCTTCTCTCTTCCTCCCTTAGCCTTCTGGCTCCCCTCTAAGTCCTCTCGAGGCACTCCCGGCCCCTTTCGGATCCTTCCGAGGCCTTCCGAGCTCCCTTGTGGTGCTCCGAAGCCTCCCGAGCGCTCCCGAGACGGCTCCGCGCTGCCCCGAGGCACTCTCGAGGTACTCGAGGCCCCTCGTGGTACTCCGAGGCCTTGCACAGTCTTTCCACGGTGTCCCGGCTCTTTCCGAGTCAAACCGACGATCCCAAACCACGCCGAAACTCTGCCCGAGTGACTCCACTGCCACCACAACGCACGCCGAACCTGCGCCCGAGTGATCCCGACGATCCCCACGCACGCCGAACCTCTGCCCGAACGCAGCATACAACCTCAACTCATGCCGAAACTCTGTCCGCGGACAACCGGTCCCTCCGAAGCAATCCCGATCCGTGCCGAACGCTACTCCGACCTCAAACACCATTCCCCAGCGGAAGACAGACACGAACCAACATTGGTAAGGCTTCCTTCCTATACTATTTCAATACATTTCCATACATAGCATACAATGTAGACATCCGATACAGCATGCATTTTTAAAAGCACACACACACACACACAACATTTAAAGGATATTAGGGGTATCCGAAAGACTCGTTTTACGAGGCTACTCGGGTGAGCTCTAATATTCTAATATTCTCTTCCCGGGGAGTCATCTGACCTCCGAACTCAAAATCTCATCACACAAAAACAGTTTAAAATTATCTTTAAACTGATGCCCTTTTGCAATGTTTTGGGCTTAATAAAAACGGCGTGGCGACTCTACAAATGCGAAAACAAACGGCGAGACACCTCCAACCTGAAAAACGCTGCAAAGCGGGGGAAAATGCCAGATGCCGGGGCCGCGAGGCCTGCTCGGATCCGGGTAATTTCAGTTGGCGACTCCGCTGGGGAAATTTTGTTTTAAAAACTTTTAAACAAAACAAAAGATTTTTAAAACGATGATGAGGGTCAAACTTTCATTTTACCCCTTCCTTTAACTGTTGTGTGTGTGTGCACGTGCTTCGTTTTTATTTTACAAAAAAAATAAAAATACAAAAAAATGCATCAATATACATCTGTGCATACATTTAAAATTCTTCAAAAACTTCTGTTTTACTCAGAAAAAGAATTTTAGAGACCGCACACTACGCGCACTGCTGCCTCGGTTACACCGCACTCTACTCACACTGCTGCCTCGGTTACACCGCACACTACGCGCACTGCTGCCTCGGATACACTGCACACTACAACCCTTAACCCGGAGTGGTCTCAGTTGCAGTCCGTTTGGTCTTCCTAGGCCTCTTGGACGTGCACGGGATCATTCCAAACATCCCATCCTAGCCAAGCGTCAACCCTGCACGTTTGAGTCTTGAGTCACACTCTGTCCAGACTCGGTTGGTTTTTACCCAGTCCGTGTCATACAGCCTGGATACATATACCATGCCGGCCATTTTCTGAGTCAAGGCTCGGAACTCAAGATCCCTTGCGCAAGCAAAGCGATGAAAGGTCATGCTAAAATCTTGACCTGATCTTGATTTCCGAAGCTACACCCAGACGATGTTCCGTCCCGGATATACATCCATGCTCGCATGACACCATGTCATCACGCCTTTGATACGTCAGCCATGACAATATGACCCAGCCAACGCCTAACGTCACAGATCCCTTGCGCAAGCAAGGTAAAGAGAGGTCATGCCGAACTCTTGACCTGATCTTGACTCAGTGGCCGGCTCGGTTCACTATTCACATGGCTAACGCATCAAAACGAACATGACAGGCTCGGTCCTTAGGTTCGATTTTTCTTTTAGGCCGGTGGAAACCGCTTGCACTATAGGACCCTCGCCTGGGGCTGTCCACCCTGGGATGTCGAAATACAGGTGCAAAACGAGGGGCTTATAGCCGCACAGATGGTCTCCACTGACCCAGGATCTAGCATAGTTGCGAAAAAGAAGAGCAATCTTTTCCAACCTACCTAGGATTCTGAGAAAACATGTTTTAAGTAAATTAAAACAACAAAAAAAAAAAAAATCAAAAATAAAAGAAACGGAAACCGCATGCCACGTGAGCTTTCCCCCTTTTATCCCGTTAGGCCATTCCCGTGTCTAAACCTTGCCCGTCACCCCCTCCAGCGAACCGAGAGTGGTTGAGAATACCTGGAAGCCGCCTTTTCAGTATCGAGGTCACAAGGTCCGATAGCCCTTCCAGTTCAACGGTCCGCACCGTCCGATACTCCCCCATGACGGGATCAACAGATAACAGTGAGGGAAACGGAACCCCGCCACTAAGGAATCTCCAGACAATGGAGGAGGTGCTGCGAGCCTTCGAAACCATCAAGAAGCGCCAAGAAGAACAGCAAGCCTGGATCGTCGACACCTTGCGTCTTCGAGGAACAGTTGCAGTTCCCCAACCCGACGGAACCTTTGTTCTCATAGAGGACGAAGATATACCGGCTCCCCCGGTTTCTCAAAGCTATCAGCAGGTCCCGCCTCCGCCAAGCTACGAGATCCCAGCAACGCAAAGCAGCTCTCGCTCAAAGCTCCCCTCAGGCGTCAGTCAAGCAGCTCCGACATGCCCGCCTCAGATCAGTCAGTTTCCCGGCTCTGCACATCAAGCTCAGTACCAACAGCACACATACGTGCCTGCTCCGCCAGATCCCAATGCATCTCGGTATCCCCCAGGATTCAATCCTTTGCCTCTATACGAGCCTCGCAACCACAATCAAAAGTCCCCATTCTTACCAGGGACAGGCATCCCGAGCGGATATCCCGACATCTCAAGTTTGCCACCTGCTAGTCTGCCAATTGGGGCTAACGAATCGTTTCCCCAGTTCCCAAACACAACCCTTAGCGGACCTGGCAATCACGCCCTCAACTTCAACACCCCAGGGTATGGGTTGGTATACACTCAACTACCTCCCCAAGACTCCCGAATGGCGATCCCATCAGCCAATCCACCTCCATCTTCGGTTTCCGTCCCTGAAAACGGTAACCCACCTCAGACAGCTGATCCCCACATGGCCTGGCTGATTGAACAAATGAAAGACATGCAAGGCAAGCTAGCTAGTTCTCGGAAGGACTCCCTCCTGCCTACCGATCCGAACAAAGTGGTCCCTCTCCCTCCAAAGTTCAGGATGCCGGAAATGGAAAAGTTTGACGGAACAGAATGCCCAAAAACCCACATCGACACCTACGTCCTGGGTATGAGAGCCAAAGGGGCAACCCCTCAACAGATGGCAGATCATTTTCAGCATTCCCTCAAATCCACAGCACTAAGGTGGTTCCTCAATGTGAAGGCAGAAAACCGCTCCACGTGGGATCAGATCAGTGAAATCTTCCTGGAGAAGTACCGCGCCAATCTTGAATGGGAAACAAACCGCCATGACCTGCAAGCCACCGAACAAAAGGATGACGAACCAGTGGGCGAGTTCTACAAAAGATGGAACTGGAAGCTAAGCGAGATAATGGATCCACTTTCCAAAGAAGAGCAGATGGACATCTTCCATTCCTGCCTCAAACCATCTTTGAGGACCTTGATCAGCCACCATTTCTATCCGGATCTCCGTGCCATGGTCAACGCCGGGACAAAGTTTGAAAAGACCCTGAGTCTTCAAAAGGCAACAGCAACCCCTGCCTCATCTTACCGCTATCGAACAAACCTGGCAACTTCAACTCCTGCCCCGACCAAAGGAAAGGAAGCAGCCGGAACAGTGCACTACATTCAGAACGGAGCTCAAGTAAACCGCGATCAAGCAGCCCCAAAGAATAACAACCCCCCTCGCTTCCCACAGTTCCAGCATTTAGATAACCTGGAAATGCCCTTGGGTCAAGTATTTGAAGCTTTGGTGAAGCGAAATCTTCTCAAACCACTCGAGAATTTCCAACCGAAGACCCTCAAACCCAACATGGATATGAGCAAACACTGCGCCTTCCACAACTACCCCGGCCACACCACCGACAATTGCTTCGTACTCAAGCAGGTGGTCCAGGGGCTCATTGAGGAGGGAAAATTGGAACGCCCTCGTGGTCCCAATACCATCGGAAATCCATTCCCCCGGAACGACAGGGTAAACTCAATAGCCTTTGACGAAACTCCAAGCGAGAGCAGACCCCCTGCAATTTCCGAAACCGTCAGCATGCTGTCCCGCTACGACTGGGAGCGTGAAACCAGAGTCAAGAGATCTCGTGACCGGGAATTCCGACAAGAACGCCCAAGGGCCACTGTCTCCCTACGATCTTTGCCCCAGCCAAGGCATACAAATGGATGGATCGAACGTTCCCCAGAAGAGACTGAGTCCAACGGTAGCACGGGAAGCGGTTTAGCCTTCACAGACGATGACTTGCCAATATGTGAGAATCGGCACAACGAAGCCCTCCTCATCCTCATAAAAATAGAGATGTTCTTCCTCCCGAACGTCTTGATTGATAACGGCTCCGCAGTCAACATCATCGCTTTAAGCACACTGAAACGACTCCGCATCGACCGTTCTCTGATAAGGCCTTCACCTCGGGTAATCCGAGCCTACGACTCCACTGCACGACCAATCGTAGGAGTCATCAATTTGAGGATCCAATTCGACGTACAACTGGAGTCGGTAGAGTTCCAAGTCGTGGAAATCAAACCAACCTTCTCTGCTTTGTTGGGACGGCCTTGGATACATCAGATGAAAGCAGTATCATCTACTCTTCACCAATGCGTGAAATTCATCAATGCCAACGGAGCGATCGAAGTGATCCGCGGAAGCAGTGCAATGGCAAGTGCTTGGCCAGCAAGCTATGACCCAGAAGAAGGTCCCGACATGACCGAATACTCTTCTCCAGATGATTCTCCTACCCTGTCCCGCTACGAAGTGGATCCTTACATCCACGCTCTAAGCCGCGACGAGCTGGAAATTGAAGAACTCATGGGTCAGGATGACAACTCTGATATATGCGACTGTGAAGAATGCTTGAGAGAGGATCAAGAGATGGATGCCCTAATGGAGATTGATCGAGGAGTAGACCCTTACTTCGCCGAAAACCCTCTTGCAAACTGGCTCATCACCGATCCCCCGGTACAAGACAACCCTCTAGCCGACACTCTCGGATCTTACGGGGACAGCCATCACAGCTTAGTTCAATTCAACATTCCGGTGTCCGACCTGGACGAACAATGGCGCAACCTCCTCCAAGGCTTAATCAGGGAAGGAGATATAGCATGCCCGCTCGAATCAGACATTGTAAACGTCGTCCAAGCAAAGATCCCAGATAAAGAAGCAGATTCTATGAAAGTGATCAACATCAGCAAGAATCCACTCCGAATCAGCGAATGCTTCGCCCTCCTAGAAGTAGCCCTCAGCGACTTCTATCATCAAAAACCCCCGAGGACTGGTGGCAACACTAATGGAGGGACATCATCAGGGGAGCAGCCAAAAACCTCCGCGATCTGGTTTGAAATCGAACCGCATGCAAGCTACTTTCCGGGACTCATGCCAAGGGAAGATTGGCCACCTGAACCAGCACCACTCCCTCTAGAGCTACAGCCATCCAAGAGTAATGAAGCCTGGTCCAATCCCTCGTCGCCTATAGTCTAGCTTCGAGTCTTGTTGTCTGTCTATTCACATCTTTTGAGTCTTTTGACGGCTTTACGCCCGACGATTGTGAATCTTTGGTCAACAATGTACAGTCTTCACGCTTTCAATAAAAGGTCCGACCTTCCTAAAAAATCATTTCATTGCATCTTTAACAAATGATGACATTAACTAATCAAAACAGTTAAATTCATCTATACAAAAGGCAAACACATTAATTAAATAAATGCATCAAGCAAACATTTAAGCATGTTGTCAAACGAGAGAAAAACCGGGCCCAAGCCGCCTGAGAAGGTTTTAATCACAACGATTTGCAAGATTCTTTGAAGAGCCGAAAGAGACGCAAGTTCGACGCCATTTCGGCATAAACCCAGATTTTCCAAGAGCGGGGAAACCACCTTCATGAATAAGGAAGACCCACACACAGGAGGGGTCAAAACCAAGAGCATCATGGCCCTAAAACGCCTTGCCTCTCACTTCGTCATCCTCGGGGACATGCTATACAAGAAACGCTACCATGGGCCACTCCTACGCTGCATCAGCCAAGAAGAAGCAAGCAAGTTCATGAACGAAGTCCACAATGGGGCTTGCGGTCCCCACATGAACGCCGCAGCCACGATGCAAATCATTCTCGGGATGGGCTACTACTTTGGATCTCCATGGAGGCGGTTGCATCCACTTTGTCCGAAGGCTGCGACAAGTGCAAACGGTTCTCCAACCTCAATCATCTACCACCCCACGATCTCTCTTGCATGACTACACCTTGGCCCTTTGCCACTTGGGGAATTGACGTCATCGGGAAAATCGCTCCGCCGGGCGGCAGCGGTCACGAGTTCATCTTAGTAGCCATCGACTACTTCACCAAATGGGTCGAAGCCAAGTCCTACAAGGTACTCACCTCCAAGAAGGTCGCGCATTTCCTTAAAGAAAACATCATCTGCCGATACGGCATCCCAAAGGAGGTCATATCAGATAACGGCTCACACTTCGAAGGAGAATTCGACGGAGGCTGGCCGAATTCAAGATCACACGCCACAAATCTTCTCCCTACCGCCACAAACAAACGGCGCCGTGGAAGCAAAGCAAACAAAAACCCTCGAACGGATCATCCGAAAATGACCACCCGAGGACGAGATTGGCCCGAGAAGCCGCACCTTGCACTTTGGGGTTACCGCACATCGGTCGAAACGACCACGGGAGAAACCCCATTTGCCACGACATACGGTATGGAAGCAGTCCTTCCCATCGAGCCGAAATTCCCTCACTCCAGAGTCTTTCTTTGGAAAATGACATCAACGAAGTCGGAATGGCTCCGAGGCCGACATGACGAATTGGCTCACGCTAGACGAGCGACGACTAAAGGCCATGGAACACGTCCGAGCCTATCAAAGCGGGATGGCTAGAGCTTTCGACAAGAAAGTCAAATCCCGAGACATCGGGGAGGGCGACCTTGTACTCAAAAAAGCCTCCCACTCGAACCCAACCCAGCTGGGAAAATGGGAACCCACATGGATCGGCCCTTTCGTGGTTGAAAGATCTTCTCCGGAGGCGCCATGAAACCCGATTGCACCTAGACGGCAATCCCTTCATGAATCCGGTCAACGGAAGCAAACTTCGCAGATACTTCGCTCGAAGAAGAGCATTGTGCATCTCTTGGCACTCCATGTAGTGTCGAACTACGCGGACCCGAGCCCTCTAGTCCGGGAACGTAGGCAACCTTAATTGGTCCTGGTCTAAAAATACAAAAAAATTCAAAAGTTTGAATGTCAATCAAGACCTCCATCAAGCTACGCACTTTTCAAGAACACGCCCCAACAGTCACCTCGACCAAGTCAAACGACGGCGGCAACATCAAAGGACATCCGCGGGTCACTCAGCATCAAACGACTGACTCATATCTGCTTCCAACCACGGGGCTTGTCTTCGCCCTCGCGCGCTTCAAAAAAAAAAAAAAAAAAAGAAAAGAGCTCGAGCGAGGGCTCACAAAAAAAAAAAACAAAAAAAAAAAAGAGCTCGACGAGGGCTCACAAAAAATAAAAATAAAAGAAGCTCAAGCGTAAGGCTGCAAAAAGTGGTCAAGAGCCCGACGCCAACAAGAGGCAAGGAAGCTACAAAAAAGACCGTCAAAACGACTTGTCGAGGAGCATTCAACCTCTCGGCCAAGCACAAAGCCTCGGCGAAGGGGATTGCCGTCGTGGCCTGCATCGCTTCGGTCCCGCGAATGCAACAGAAAAGTCCAAAGATGGACGCCGACAAAGTGAACAACAGAAGCAAAGGCGAACAAAAGATCTTGCGTCTCGACAAAGCTTTAAAAGTAAATCACAAATCACTAACGGTTACAACATTTCTTGATGAGTTCAAGCACGGTCTACTCTCAAGTTCACAACATGCTAAAAGACAAATTTTTAATACATTTAACTAATAATGTGTTTGCAATGCAATGAATGGATACTTAGGAGGTCATTCCGCGCCATCTCGCGCTTGTCCCTCGCCATTCTTCCCTTTCTTCCCTCGTCCCGGCGAGTCTTCTTTCGCTCCACGTGAACCAACTCTGCGTCTCTCGGTCCGAGATCCGGGGTCCTCCCCGTAGAGTCAAATAATCCGGTAGCTCTCGGGGCTTCATTCGCCCGTGCTTCGGCTCGGATCTCCTCCTGCGAGTCCGTAAAGAGGACCTCTCCCCGTCGGTCGGTCAACTCTAGTCTCGTAGTCAAACAAAGTGTCTCCCGTCACATCCAAAGGGTCGAGACCGGGCTTCGGAACTCCTAAGGCAATAGCTACTACGGCAACCGGGTCCCGTGAATTGCTGCACGCCTGCTCTCCAGAGACCACTTGGGATCGCCCAACATCTTTGCTCATACCGGGCCGGATGCGAGTCGTCAATACAACGCTCCCCAGACGTCTAAGGAGTACCACGGGAGGGAAAGCGGAATACTTCCATACCCTTAGACAATACAAGAAGGCACTGGAGCTGCCATACAAAGAGGAACTACTTCCGCATTAGCAAGGTCATCCCGGCCAACAAAGGCTCTGCTTCATCCCAAACTGCCGGGAAACAAGCGACGGAATATAGAAGGAGGACCAAGACAAACCTGGAACTCGACAACGTAGGACCCTTCCCCGCAAGATCCTCCCGGTCTCAATCCTCCGGCGGAACCCACCAGCGAATCGATGCGTACCAAGGCTGTGCCATCCATCTCTCCCGGGCGGGTGATCCATATCCAACGCAAGAGGTCGCTGAGCAAATGACCACAGGCTAAACGACGTCGGAGCCTCGGGCATGGCCTGAAGTCTCTCTCGCAGCCACAAGGTGAGCAAAGCGGGGCTTCCCCCCCTCATAAAACGATCCCAGTCGCCAGACGGTCGATACCCTGAAGAGTCTCCCCCAGCACCAACGGGACAATATCTTCTCCAGCTCTGCAGTGCCCTACCACATCTAGCAAAGCGCCATCACAAATGCCAAGGGAACTGACCAGAAAAAGCGTCGCCATCACGCACAAGGCAAATGCGTCCCAAGAGATATCACTCTCATCATCAACCATGAACCGCTCCGGCAGCTCAGAAATGTCGATATGACCCGAATCAAGGATCATGCCCTGCACTTCTTCCAACGAAGTACGAAGAAAGTCTGCAAGCTTCACGCTCACAGCAACGCCACCAATCAAAGGAAGCGAGATGGCCTCCACCTCCGGTCCTCCAATCAAAGCTCGAAAATCCTCAAAAGTGGGCACCATTTCATTGTAGGAGAAACAGTACGAAGAAAGTATGTCCGTACGGACCTCCTTGCAAACAGAACCCATTTCCCCAGCAAACAGTACAAAAACCACTGTCCTCAGCAAAACCTTGCTCCAAACTGCCCAAACACTGGCCAAAGCCATTCCCGGCAAACATACACTACCCACAAATGCACTCTCAGCTCACGTGGCATGCAAAAAAAATAAAAAATAATAATAGCAACAATTTCTAGGACAAATCCAGGAATCACAAAAAATGACATTACATCTTAAAATAAAATGCCGTTTGCTTGGGTGCAAATACATGTGTTTTATTACAGGTACCAATAAATGTCTGTTGCTAAACAAAAAAAAAAAGGGAGAGGGATATGAAAAGAGGGAAAGCAAATGAATACTAATCAGAATCCTCAGCATCATCATCCTCGCCGAGGTCCTCCAAAGAAAAGTCGGGCATCCCAGCGAACTCGCCCGTCACATCCTCGTCGTCGGAATACCGAGCACCCGCCGGAGGCTCCCACGAAAAGTACTCAGAAGGATCAAATCCGGCGAAAGGATCAAAGAAAGAAGGCTCTGAGGAACCCTCACCACAGTGCGCCATGCGGAGGCATGAAGCGATAAAGGGTGCTCCCTCGAAGGCCACTGCGGCTCCCGAAGATGTCCCGGCATCCATGCTATGCCGCCCCCTCAAAGGTCCCTCCTGCTGCGGCTCCGGCTCGGCTCTGGGCGGAGGAACGTCTACAGAGTGCCTCGAAGGCATAGGCTCGTACGCCGGCACACGACGCGAAGACCGACAGGATATCTTCGACGCCATCTTCTTCGCGAAGGATCTCATCGCCACATAACGGCGAGTCAGCATATCGTAGGCTCTCCCCGGGACCTGCACCAACAAGCAGCCAAGGAAACGCTCAGCAATACAGTTATACTCAACAACAAAAAGAGAAAAATACAGAAAGGATGCCAAGATGGAAAAGAGTCAGCACACTCACCGATCTGTCGGGATCCACTCTGTATGCAGCAGAGCTCGCTCCGGGCAGATACAGAACACCCTCCTCCTCGATCCGTCCCCGCGGACGTACGTGAAATCCGGTCCGGCATCGGAACCTGCAGGGGAGCTGCGGGCCGGCCTCTCTCTCCGCGCCCGATTACTGCGGCGTCCTCAGCTTCCTCCTCACGAAGGCCCCGTACTCCTCTCCATATAAAATGAACTCCTCGGCGCCGACACCGCCAAGGTACCTCTCGAAATCAAGCACGTCCATGTCCCGGGAGTCAAGCATCCCAAAGGGAGGGTCCCTCGGAGCCACGGGAAGCACACCGGGGCCATCTTTGCCCGGAAGACCCGCTCCCCGGATACATGACATCGCGGGTCAAGCCCCGCGGCATCTTCCGCCGCGCCGTCACCTCGGGAGCCCCCTCGAACTCATCTCCCTCATCAGGAGTCCACGGGAACAAGACAAACCCCTCACGGCTATCTCTCTCCAGGACGCTCCACTGCACATCCCCAGTAGGCGATGGTGAGCTTCCCCAGGTGGTCCTCCTCTTCATCGCCGTACGAGCCCATCCCAAAGATAGCGAGTGCGCGGCAACGACCCAGGATCCCTATCCCACGGGAAGCACTGGAAAACCTCATAAAACCACACCTGTGACGAAAAAAGAGAAGGCTCAGTGTAAAAGAAAACGGAGAAAAGACAAGTTGCTAAATCAAAAAACAGCAATAAACGCATACCTCCAGAGCAAAGTCAAAACAGGCCAACGGCGTGGCCACACCCGGCTAAACCTGGTCCAAGGAGAAGTAGAGAGCTCGGCCCAAGCTGCCTCGCCCCAAGCAATATCACGAGACCACTATCCCGAGTCAATCAAGCTCTCCAACAAAGCGAAGGGAGGCTGCGGTCGCGTGGTTCGAGAACGAGAGTCTCGGACGGTGCATACCACAAGAAGGAGCGCGCCAACTGCTCCGCTGTCACCTGGCCGGTCCCCCGGATGTAGGCCCCAATACTGGCCGTAATCTTCAGCTCCACGTCACTATACAGCATGCCCAGGCCCCTGCGAGGACGAGGCTCAAAGCCCAGTAGCTCGGTCAGCACCACATCAGAGATCATGTCTCTCCACCTCACAGGCCCTCCTTTGAAGGAAAGCCCGGTGATCGCAGCAAAGTCGGTAGGCGTCACTGTCACCTCGCCCCAGCTCAGGTGGAAGGTGTGGGTGGTATCCCACCAATACTCAGATAAACCCAGGAAGACACTCTTGTTCTTCCTCGTGTCGTACACTCCGGCCCGGGTTCTCAACGAACACACCTAGGCCGAAGCATAAACCGGCCTCACGGGACTCGGCCTACCGTCCACGGAAATATCGGGCATCCGCTGCCATAGCTCCACAACAGCCTCGAGCGATCCCCGAGTCTTCATCCTCTTGGCCTTCCCGGCCATAAGCCCCGCATCCTGCAGGTAAACACAGCAAAGGTACGTCAATCACAGTACTTAATATAAAGGCACATATATCCCGTCACAAAACACGGCACACATTGCACATATTTTTCACATATAACCCGTCACAAAAACACGGCACATATTGCACATATTATCCCCACAAAGTCCGTCACCCAAAAACATGGCACACAAGGCACGACACATATGCATAACACATTTTTCAAAAAAATCCGTCCCTACACGGCACACACTTTCAGACAAAACCCGTCACAAAACACGGCACATGTCACATTTTTTCACAAAAATTGTCACTACACGACAAACTTTTCTCATAATGTACATACATAAATAACATACGGTACAAAACACTAAAGCATGCATTTCATTAGAGAGGCACTTTATTTTCACAAATAAAAGCTAATCTACACATTTCTGCACAAAATACACATACCCACAATTTTTACATGTCCATTTTCAACAATTCATCAAGAATTTCACAAAAAGGCATAAAAAAATAAAAAATAAAAATATAATAACAAAAAATTCAAAAATGCGAAAAACTAAAACCTAGTTCTAGCATTCAAAAATTCGAGCAGGGAATCAAAACGGAACGGATTTCTTACCTCCCCGACGTTCATAGAGCGACGATTGTGCACCTCCGGATTCGGATACAAGACATCCGGGTTCTTCGAAGATGGAACGAACGAGATCCAATTTCTTTGAAGCTCCATCCGTTGCTCGACCACCTCTTGATCAAGGCTGACGACGACTCATTCGAGATCCTTCCGCCATGGCAAGCAATTCAAGCGAAAATTGTTGATTTTGGTTAACAATGGAGGATTTTCTCTCTTTCTCTCTCTCTGGTTCACGCACGGAAGAAGAAGGAATGGGGAAGGGCTCGGCATTTAAACCTGGTCAAAACCTGGGAACTGTAAAAAACCAAGGTGGTCCGTACGGACCTCTTTGCGGCGGAGGTTGGTCCGTACGGACCTCTTTGCAAGGGGTGGCCAAATTACTTTCCTGCCCTTATAATCTTTGCCCCTGGCTGTCCTAAGGCCTTTTTCAGCAAATCCAAGTGCAGAATGGTCCCTAACCCTTCAATTCAACCACCGGCCGTCAAGCGTAAGACCGGACCTCGCCCACTTCAACGGCAATTCAATCCCCGGCCGTCAGCGTAAGACCGGACCTCGCCCACTTCAACGGCAAATCAACCCCCGGCCGTCAAGCGTAAGACCGGACCTCGCCCACTTCAACGGCAAATCAACCCCCGGCCGTCAGCGTAAGACCGGACCTCGCCCACTTCAACGGCAATTCAACCCCCGGCCGTCAAGCGTAAGACCGGACCTCGCCCACTTCAACGGCAATTCAATCCCCGGCCGTCAGCGTAAGACCGGTCCTCGCCCACTTCAACGGCAATTCAACCACCGGCCGTCAAGCGTAAGACCGGTCCTCGCCCACTTCAACGGCAATTCAACCACCGCCCGCTCAACGGCAATTCGAGAAGGAGCCAACACCTCCCAGCACGAATCCCAAGGCACGAGACGCCTCCAAAACGCCCGACGGCAATTCAAGAAGGAGCCAACACCTCCCAGCACGAATATCAAGGCGCAAGACGCCTCCAAACGCTCAACGACAACTCAACCACTGGCCCTCAAAAGGAGGTCCGAAGTCATCTTCCCAACAGAAAAGGGCCCCTACAGGGTCATGCATCCCCGGCAACTCAATCCCCGGCCGTCAGCGTAAGACCGATCCTCGCCCACTTCAACGGCAGCGCAAGCACCGGCCATCAAAGTAAGCCCGAGCTCCTCCCCCAACAAGTCGAAAGGGAAGTCATACAGGACTGCATATCCCCAGCACCGGCTATCATCCTTGCCCACTCAACGGCAAAACAAGCACAAGAAGGAGCCAACACCTCCGAGTACAAGTCCCTAGGCACGAAGCGCCTCCAAAATGCCAAATGGGGAAGCTATCACCGGCCGTCATCCTCGCCCACTTCAACGGCAACGCAAGCACCGGCAGTCATCGTAAGTCCAATCTTCTACTCAACATGCAAAAACACAAAGGCATCTACGCCTCTCGAAGCACAAGGCAGCCACGCCTCCACAACTGCGGCTAGAAGACGATTCAAAGTCCTCGCGCATTACATCAAACTGCGGCTAGAAGACGATTCAAAGTCCTCGCGCATTACATCAACTGCGGCTAGAAGACGATTCAAAGTCCTCGCGCATTACATCAACCGCCGCCAGATGACGATTCAAAGTCCTCCAGCGTGGCACCAACCGCCGCGACGATTCAAAGTCCTGGCACACCAGCGCGTGACGATTCAAAGTCCTCCGGCCGTGGCACCAACCGCGCCGAATGACGATTCAAAGTCCTCCGGCCGTGGCACCAACCACCGCCGCGATGACGATTCAAAGTCCTCCGGCGTGGCACCAACCGCCGCCGCATGACGATTCAAAGTCCTCCGGCGTGGCACCAACCGCCGCCAGATGACGATTCAAAGTCCTCCGGGCCGTGGCACCAACCGCCGCGATGATTTGACGATTCCGTCCTCCAGTGTGGCACCAACCGCCGCGATGACGATTCAAAGTCCTCTGGCACCAACCGCCGCGGATGACGATTCAAAGTCCTCCCGTGGCACCAACCGCAATCGAAGACGATTCAGTCCTCACTCTATCTCCGGCCGGAAGGCCTTAAACCACCCGATTCGTAAAATCGTAAAATTTCCATCCCAGGACACCACCACGTCCTCACAATTGACCTCGGCGGTCACCACATCTTAGGACACCACCACGTCCTCACCACCGACCTCGGCGGTCACACAACACTTCAGGGCACCACCACGCCCGCATTCACAAAACACTCACCCTACACCCGAACTACGACTGTGCTTGATTCCCGCCAGTGGATACGTAGGAATCCTATCACAGGGGTCCAAATTTTGACCTAAACAACACAAAAGGACACCACCACGTCCTCACATTGACCCTCACGGTCACTTCCTCTCCCAGACGCGATCCAGTTAGGACCCTTATCTTATCGGCGACCCCACTTCTTTCATAAGTGACGTCGTCGAGGGGCTTCGTAAGTACCCCAATCTGGATCACCCCTTTCAAACACACGGAAACACCGCGAGACTCATCAAACGTAGTCTCGAAGACCTCTCTCACTCAAAACCCTCTCAAAACCCTCTCAAAACCCTCTCAAACCCCCAACCAAACCAAGGGAGGAGCCTTTATGGGATAAAAAGGGACAAAAGGACCTTTTGGGAATTTTCAGAAATCGAAAAGCAATTAAGGTCCGTACGGACCTTTTTGTTTCAATGATTACTAAATCCCCTTAAAGTCCACAATATTCCCTCAAATCCGGGGAAAATGATTACTTCCCTCGCAGAGTTGGTCCGTACGGACCTCTTTGCATGCAAGATGGTCCGTACGGACCTTATTGCTCGTGGAACACCATCATTCCGAATATTCACCATCATTACTGAGATTCCCTCAAATCGAGGAAATCCAAAATTTTGGATAACCAAGAAGGTCCGTACGGACCTCTTTGCTCCGAAATTTTTACTATAAATAGAGGGCTCCCCCTCCTCATTTTCACACACCTCCCTCTTCTCTCTTCCTCCCTTCGCCTTCTGGCTCCCCTCTAAGTCCTCTTGAGGCACTCCCCGCCCCTTTCGGATCCTTCCGAGGCCTTCCGAGCTCCCTTGTGGTGCTCCGAAGCCTCCCCGAGCGCTCCCGAGACGCTCCCGCGCTGCCCCGAGGCACTCTCGAGGTACTCTGAGGCCCCTCGTGGTACTCCGAGGCCTTGCACAGTCTTTCCACGGTGTCCCGGACTCTTTCCGAGTCAAACCGACGATCCCAAACCACGCCGAAACTCTGCCCGAGTGACTCCACGCCACCACAACGCACGCCGAACCTCGCCCGAGTGATCCCGACGATCCCCACGCACGCCGAACCTCTGCGCCCGAACGCAGCCTACAACCTCAACTCACGCCGAAACTCGTCCGCGTACAACCGGTCCCTCCCGAAGCAACCCCGATCCGTACCGGAACGCTACTCCGACCTCAAACACCATTCCCCAGCGGAAGACAGACACGAACCAACATTGGTAAGGCTTCCTTCCTATACTATTTCAATACATTTCCATACATAGCATACAATGTAGACATCCGATACAGCATGCATTTTTAAAAGCACACACACACACACACAACATTTAAAGGATATTAGGGGTATCCGTAAGACTCGTTTTACGAGGCTACTCGGGTGAGCTCTAATATTCTAATATTCTCTTCCCGGGGAGTCATCTGACCTCCGAACTCAAAATCTCATCACACAAAAACAGTTTAAAATTATCTTTAAACTGATGCCCTTTTTCAATGTTTTGGGCTTAATAAAAATGGCGTGGCGACTCTACAAATGCGAAAACAAACGGCGAGACACCTCCAACCTGAAAAACGCTGCAAAGCGGGGGAAAATGCCAGATGCCGGGGCCGCGAGGCCTGCTCGGATCCGGGTAATTTCAGCGGGCACCTATCCAGAAGGGGAAGCCCCCCCAGATGGATACATATGATGGTTCCAAGAACGCGAGGAGCCACATGGGTCGATTTGAGGGCCAAATGGAATTGTTCTCCGCGGACGAGTCCGTGATGTGCAAAGCTTTAGCTGCCACTTTCACGGGCAAGGCCCTATCCTGGATGCTGGCTCTCAAACCCCGCTCTAATCAATCTTTCAGCCAGTTCAGGAACCTTTTCCTTAATGCCTTTGCTAGAGCCGGGGTGTCCGCTAGACCAAAGACAAATCTTGTCCGTGTCAAGCAGGCCCCCACTGAATCCACAAAAGATTACATTGCTCGGTTCAGAAAGGTGAGCAAGGAGATAGTGGATCTGGAAGAGGGGGATATTAGACTTTGCTTTGAGGGAGGCCTCACCTCCTCCTTCCTAAAATTGAATTTTGCCTCCAGCCAACCAAAAACGGTGGAGGAGATGTATGAAAGGGCTTCTGCCATTGCCTCCGCCGAAGAGAGCAGTATGCCCGCTCCCCGATCTTCAGCCAAGGAGAGAATAAGCCAAGTCCAGGAGACCACCCCAGAGCTGCCCTCATTAAAAACCAGGGCAAGAACAGAGGCCGTGGGTCGGATAAGCTCCGGAAAAAAGTAGAGGAAACAGTTTACACTGAGCTCACCGAGCCAAGAGCAGTGATCATGCGGGCATCAGACTTTCCTCCTCCTCCCCCATGCTCCGAAAACCAAATGAGAGGAGTAGGACAAAGTTCTGCGAGTACCATAATGATCACGGGCACGGAACTGAGTACTGCTTCCAGTTGAAACGAATAATTCAACAGAGAATTAATGATGGGGAACTAACCAGGTGGATAAAGGGAAACAACCAGGCCCCCAATATTAACCAGCAGCGGGCACGAAACACTCGTGGTCCCGAGAGGATGGAAAGAGACAATTTTGATGATGAATAGGGAGACTACAATATAAACTTCATTGGAGAGGAACCCCCCTCCAACAAACAGCTCTCCCTCCAAATCCGGACATTAGAGAAGGTTTTCTCCATCCCCGCAATGGCTCCGGAAGAAGAGCAAGAAATTGGGTTCAAAAGGAGTGAACTTGCCTCCTCCCTTTTTCATTCCACCCAGCCGCTCACCCTAAGAATGAGAATCAACCGGGAAAACATAGGCCAAGTGTTAATAGATACTGGAGCTGCCCGCGATATACTCAACTACCATACTTTGGTAGGAATGAGAATGACTGAAGCGCATCTTTTTCCATATGCGGGCATGCTTGAGGGCTTCACAAATCACGCCGTCAGGGTAAAGGGGACGATTGTGTTTGACGTAACTATTGGGGAAAGGCCCATGCAGAAGACGACCAAAGTAACATTCATGGTGGTCGATCTTCCTTCCCAATACAATGACATTCTCGGCGTAACTGCTCAGGCCGAATTGGGAATAGTTGCGTCCGTCCCCCACCAAAGGGTGAAATTTAACACCCCGGGCGGGGTTGCTACCATCAAGAACCAGCCCGGGAGATTCCTCCAAGCACTTGAGGAAAAAAGGAAGGAACAAAAAGGCCAGACGTCCTGCCCGCAGATAGAAGGCGAGGACAAATCTCAAAAGGGAAAAGGCGAGGACAAATCGAAAAAGGGAAAAGCCCTTGCACTCCCGCCGGCACCCATACCAATTGGCATGCTTTCTTTCCATTCCACGAAGGTGGAGCTCAAGATGAGCAGAAAATCGAAGCAGTTGGCCCCTGTTGAGGGAGGTTATATTGATTGGGGAATAGAGGGGGAGATTGACCGCGATGTCATATACTTTATGGCAACACTGATCGGAGCTCAGGTCAACCCCCCAACCATTGTCATTAACTCCTTGCACAACCTTTAACTCAGCGACCTGAAACCTAACGACGAGCTCGAGGAGGTGGTAATCAACCCCTACTTCCCCGAGCAAACTGTTAAGGTAGGGCTGGAAATTCACAGCGAGGAGAGAAGGATACTCATTGAGTTCCTTAGAGAAAATTGTGATGTGTTCGCTTGGAGGGTGGAAGATATGCTGGGAATCAGCGAGGACGTGATCCTCCACAAAATCAATGATGACCCATCCTTCAAGAACATTCACCAGAAATCAAGATACTTCTCCCCGGAGAAAGAAATTGCGATCAAGGAAGAGGTGGAAAATTTGATAAAAGCGGGGATAATTAAGGAGATTTCCTACCCCAAATGGCTAGCCAACGTTGTGATGGTCAAAAAATCCAATGACAAATGGAGGATGTGCGTTGACTTCACAGATCTTAACAAGGCATGCCCCAAGGACTGCTTCCCTCTTCCTCGCATAGACAGATTGGTGGATTCTATAGCTGGCCACAGAGTATTAAGCTTCATTGATGCATACTCCGGCTACCATCAGATCCAAATGGCTCCTGAAGATATCCGCTCTGTAGCTTTCATCGCTGCGGGCAAGACTTACTGCTACACAATGATGCCCTTCGGGCTGAAAAATGCAGGAGCCACCTATCAAAGAATGGTCAATCTGGTCTTCAAAAACAACTAGGTAGAAATCTTGAGGCCTACATAGATGACATGGTCAAAAAGACAAAGGAAAACTCCCACGAGCTCGACGTGGAGGAAACCTTCCAAAACTTGCGCCGCAACAACATGAAACTAAATCCCCTCAAATGTGCCTTTGGGGTAAAAGCGGGCAAGTTCCTTGGATTCATGGTCAACCAGCGAGGAATTGAGGCTAACCCTGAAAAAATCCAAGCGCTGTTGGACATGAAACCTCCTGGGTGCGTGAAGGATGTACAAAAACTCAATGGCCGCATCACCGCACTTGGCCGCTTCATCTCGCGGTCAGGAGAGAGATGCATCCCCTTCTTCAAAACTATCAAAGGGGGGAAGAGAGCTGATGAATTTACATGGAGCACTGAGTGCCATCAGGCTTTTGAAGAAGTCAAGACATACCTCGGGCAGCCACCTCTACTCAGCAGCCCGGTGCCCGGGGAAGAACTTTTTCTGTTTTTAGCGATTCTTGATACAGCGATAGGCTGCTGTTCTTGTAAGGGAGGAGAATAACTCCCAAAAACCAGTTTATTATGTATCAAAGGCACTGTCCGCCGTAGAAGGGCGTTATCTTAATATAGAGAAGTTAGCTTACGCCTTGCTTGTATCTGCTCGAAAATTAAGAGACTACTTTTCTGCACATCCTATAACTGTACTAACTGAGGCTCCGCTTAGAAAGGTTTTACACAAACCAGAGTCTTCGGGGAGAATGCTAGCTTGGTCTATCGAACTCACTGAGTTCCAGATCACCTACTCCCCGAGAAAGACAATCAAAGCGCAGGCCTTAGTTGATTTTGTAGTAGAATCATCATTCAAATTGGCGGACAGCGACCTGGGAAAAAGAAAGCGAGCAGAATCAGAAGAAGCCCCAGATAGCTCGAGCACGGAAAATATACAGCCAAAGGAGCGCCCGGAAGAAATATGGATTTTATACGTGGACGGCTCAGCGAGCAAGTTAATTAGTGGAGCGGGCATACCTCTGATCGCACCCTGCGGGGAGAAATTTAAGAGAGCCTTGAGGTTCAAATTCGAAGCATCAAACAATCAGGCTGAGTATGAAGCGATTATAGCAGGCATGGAGTTGGCAAGAGACTTGGGAGTTCAGAATATAGAGATCAACAGTGATTCTCAGCTCATAGTTAATCAAATTAGGGGGAGTATGATACCATCAACCCAGTGCTAACTCAGTACTGCGGCCTTGCAAAAACCCTCATCAAAAATTTCACCTACTATGAGCTGAACCAAGTCATGAGAGAGGACAATGTGGAAGCAGACCTCCTCTCCAGAATAACAGACCAAGAAATTGATGAATTGGAGGCAGATTGCCAAATTGAATTCACAGAGAGACCTGCTATAGATCAGATTCAGATAAACAATATTGAGGATCAAGTAAGGGACTGGGTAGATGAGATGAAGGATTACATCGAGAAGCAGACCCTCCCCGAGGATCCAGTAAAGGCTAGAGCCATCAGAACGGTGTCCGCGAAATACCTCGTCCTCGATGGGGTACTTTTTCGACGATCATTCACCAAGCCTTTGCTCAGATGTGTCAAAACTCACATGGTCACCAACTTACTCTATGAGGTCCATGAAGGAGTTTGTGGCGGACATCCAGGTGCTCGCACCCTCTCAGACAAGATAAAATTCCAGGGATTCTTCTGGCCTACAATGAGAAGGGATGCGCAGGAGTATGTAAGAAAGTGTGATAAGTGCCAGAGATTTGCGGACATCCCCAGACTACCATCAACAGAGCAGACTTTGGTTGTACCATCGTGGCCGTTTGATATGTGGGGGATTGATCTCATTGGACCATTCCCAACTGCTCGAGGAAACATTAAGTATGCTGTGGTGGCCGTGGATTATTTTACCAAGTGGACAGAAGCCAAGGGCTTAGCCACTATCTCCGAGGAGAATACAATCAATTTTGTCCACGATCACATCTATTGTCGATTTGGGGTTCCCCGAGAAATTATTTCAGACAATGGCACCCAATTCTCTACAAAATTCACTGCTGAATGTGTGAGAATGAAGGTGTAACACCGTAAGTCCGCAGTTGCCTATCCTCAGGGAAACGGCCAAGCTGAGGCCGCAAACAAGCTAGTCCTGACCACCCTAAAGAAAAATTTGGAAGGACGAGGAGGACGTTGGTTGGACGAGCTCCAGATCGCATTATGGGTTGTCCGCACCACAATAAGAAATTCAACAGGAGAAACTCCCTTCTCGCTCACGTATGGGGCAGAGGCAATGGCTCCAGTGGAGGTAGCCCTACCCTTGTACAGAGTCACATACTTCGATGAGTCTCAAAACGAGGCAAACAGAAGGTGTGACCTGGACGATCTCGAAGAAAAGAGAATACGGGCAAATGAAAAAATGGTGAACTACAAGCAGAAAGCGAAGAAGCACCACGACAAAAGAGTAAATAGGAGGAGTTTTTCAGTTGGAGATTGGGTACTCAGAAGCGTAGAGGTCCAAGGGACCCAACCTGGTTTCAACAAACTGTCCCCGAAATGGGAAGGTCCATATGAGGTCACCAAAATGGTCAAGGAGGGCACCTACATATTGCGACCAAAGGAAGGAGAAGAGCTTAAGCATGCTTGGAATAGCGATCACCTCAGAAAGTACTTCTTTTGATATCTTTGTAATTTTTGGAAGGAGTATAGACTATATATATAAGTGTGGAGTTACCATAATATTTTGGTGCAAAAATAAGTGATAACACCTTTCCCACCAGCCTCAAAAGCTGAGGTGGATGCCCGCAAGCGGATGCCAGTAGGTTCAAGAGCCAACATATGAGCTCCTACCTACTAATGCGCAACGATCGCTCGCGATCCGCAAGCCTATATGAGTACAAAGATCCATTACGATCCGTACTCGATCGCGGGGAGGATACCCTGTCCTGCCCGCGTGACACCACCAAGAATAAGTGGATATAGATGCCAGCAAGGACAAAGGCCAAGGCCCTTGTCCCCGCTCAGTGCACGAAGGTCCTCGTTAGGGCCGTTACTCGTATGCCTGTATGTGACAAAGGCCTACATATAAGCCCGTTACCAGATCTCCATAAGACCCTCACACAAAACTCCAAGGGGTTTTGAATAAAGGGTCAAAAAAGCGTGAACCACCATAAGTGGATACAGATGCCGGTAGGTGAAAGGGCCGCTATGCTAAATATGCTCCTACCTACTGTTGCGCGGACTATAGCTTCACGACCACACTCTGCATGCCCTATGAAGGTAGCTTGCCTTGGCTGCTTTCGACTTACACCACGGCTCGCAAGGCTGGGAATAAGTGTAAATGGATGACAGTGATCAAAAGAGTTTTACAAAGCCAAATAGACAAAGGGGGTTAAGGCCCCAAAGTTTGCCACAAGGCCAAACAAACGCGATCACAGACGAATAGGGCTGACTCTCACGAGAAATCCAAGTGATTTTGAACAAAGAGTTAGGAAAACTCAAAAAATGCGGGCAAAGGGCCTACTAAGCTTTTGACTGCAGAAGGAGAGTATAAAGTTTAATTACAAGTCAAAAACGCTAGAGAAAGAGCAAGAATGCAAGTACCAAGGTACTCAACAATTGCGAACACTCAAAACAGCCTAGGAGACAAGCAATTAAGAGAATAGTTACGAAAAAATTCTTCTATTAATATTGAAAAAATATTTACAAGGGTCCTACCATCTATTACAACAAGAAAAAGCAAAAAATCCTATACTACGGGAGCTTGATCCTTGGGGGCCTCCGTGGACTCTGTGGCCGCACCTTCTGTGCCCGCTTCTGAAGCCGGAGTAGGAGAGGGAAGGCTATTCACGAGCACCTCTGTAATAGGATCAGAGGAGGGCTCAGCAGAGGCCGGAGCAGGAGCTGCCCGATGGGGAAAGAGATCACCTATGGCAGGCCCATTGGGAAGAACGCGAGCTAGGGCATCCCCAAGTGATATCGGATTTTCCCCAAATCGTAGCTCATCCAGCTGGGCGATCAGGCCAAGGGCAGTTACTTCTGCCACAGGAGGCAAGGAGGCCGCTGCGGACAGCTCCAACCCCTTGACCTCTTCCTCGGACAGAGGAACTAATGCATGCCCGGGCAGGCATTCCGTGTCAGTAGCAACCAGTGAGCCGATCACGGCCAACTGCTGAACAGAGAACATGCCCGTGGCCGTAAAGTTCCGAATCTGTGTCCGGACCCCGGCCTCGTACTGAGCCAGATTCTCAGCGATGAGCCAGTTCTTAAAATCTTCGGAGTTCTTATACTCCTCCACCGCCTCCTTGCGGACATCATCCAGAGCGGACTTCCCCTCCGCCTCCAACCGTTTGTATGGGAGCAGCTGCTCGGACAGCTCATCCACCTTTTTCTCCAAGGTCTCCAGAGTCACCTTGGTGGCCTCCAGCTTGGCCGCGAGCTCTTTATTCCTAGGCTCCCACTCGGCCTTGTGCCCGCGGAGCTCATCCCGCTGACCCTTTACCCTTTCAAGGCTCTTCTCCAGCTCAGTCACCCTATCTTGGAAACCCTTCAAGTCGGTCTCCTTCAGAGCGAAGGCCTTATCCTTTTCATCAATGAGGGAGTTCAAGGTCCCAACCCTCGCTTGAGCCTCCTCCAGCTCGCGGAGTTTGCCCGCCAAAATGGAAGTCTTACTCTCCACATCGGCGGACAGGCTATCGCAGCTCTCCCGCAGCCGCAGCACTTTATTGCTCACCTATGGGGAAAGAGAGCAAGAGTTAGACAGATTGAAAGAGTGAAACTGTGAAGGCAAAAAGGAGAGGCGATTATCTACCTCGGTCAGAGCAAGGCCTATATCCCCCACCAGGGCAGAGGCATTCTCCTCGACAACTATATTCTTATAGAAGTCCGGGGAGTAAAGACGATTCACCAGCCCGATCCCCACTGAGGCGTTGGCTGAATTCCGGGCGTAAATGTCTGCCCCAGTTACAGCGGGCACTTCAGATATCTTCCTTCTGACGGCCAGAGTCTCCTCGCGGGTGGTCAGAGGGGCCACTGGGTAAGCAACTGAGCAGATTGAACCCCCAACGGGGGGAGAAGTGGATGAGACCGCAACAGGGGCAGTGGTGGTCCGAGGAGGAACATTCCCGATTTTCTGAAGCTTCCTGTGTCCTTGCCCCGACTCTCCATCCCTTTCATTCCTCTTCCGAGAATCCACTTGATGGCCGGAAGAAATGGTGCGGCCAGGAGAGGTTGCCCGGGAAGCGTGAGCAGGAGGAGGACCCTTTGGGGGCGGAGGCAGATTCCCAGTGGTAGGGATAGTTCTGGAGCTGGTCAGAGGCTCCCCGCTTTTCCTGCTGACTACAGGAATAGTTTTATCCTTGGTTGGGACTCCCCCCATCTCATTTTGCCTCTCCAAGGCAGCTTCCCTGTTGGCCTTCATATTTTTGGCCTTCAACTGAGCGGCATTTAGAGGGGCCATCAGAAGTTATACTCCTCTAGATCTACTCTGGAGAAAAAGAAAAATGGTTAGAAGACAGTTGGAAAAAATCAAGCACAAGATAAATTGGCAACAGTTCTATGAAAAAATCAGAGACCGATGAGTTCTGGAGGATCGCATTCAGCGCCCAGCATACAGGTTTGACAATCAGCCTCAAATTGGTAGTGCTCGTACACCCTCCAATCAGGGTCACGGGGCAAAGGCTCTATTTCTACTCTGGGGGCATGTGGGGCGCCCTCCCTGCGAGGAGCCACCCCCGAGTAGATCAAGAGGGATTCAGACTCCACTATGGCGCCCACGTCATATACGGGCTCCTCCCCGCTGTCTAGATAAGGGGCCAGATGTCTCTCTATGGCACAGCGCATGACATCGGCAGAGGTTGGGTCAGGATATTTGTTAGCGGCCACCTTCATCGGGACTGGATTTGAGGGTTTGGAGAAAGGCCAACCGAACCTAGACTCGATGACCAAGATATCCCTCTAGTTCCATTGGTCAAATTTGTTCGATGGGGGAGAGAAGGTCCGGGTAGAATAGTTCCTAGCCTTCAAGCTCAGAATACCACGGCTAATCTGGTTCTGGTAATAAGCGTAAAGCCCGGCAAGGGTAGGTTCATAGCCCAAGTATCTGCAAACAGCTATGAAGGAATCAATATCCCTGATGGCATTGGGAGTCAGGTGCATGGGCAGGCAGCCATTGAACTCCAGGAAGAAATAAAAGAAAGGGTCCAGAGGCAGCCTCAAGCCATTCTCAAACTGGGCCCCATAGAAAACACAGGCTCTATTGTCCTCGCGGACATCCGCTACGGTCTCTTGCCTCAGCTTGTCCTTCCCCTTTATTTGGACATGGCCCAAGGTGCGGACACGGAAGGCCTTGCGGTCAACATTATACACCTCATAAATATCCTCCTCCCAGTTAAGGGTAGCCACTTCCTTGGTTTTCTTACCACGGCCACGACCAGGGTTCACTTCAGCAGCTAGCCTCTTGCCTTTATTGCGGGCAGGGGCCACAGCTATCTCCTCCTCGGAGTCAGGGTCAGAAAAAGCATCAACAATGTTCGTAGTCTCAGCGGCATTCCTAGAGGTCCCCGCAGCCCTCCTAAGCTCAACCTCGCGGTCATCCTCCTCGGTCTCCGAGCTCATAGAGCCAAAGAGACCGGTGTCATCACCGCGGGCAGAAGTTACCTCAGGTTCATTTCCCCCACCTCTGGTCACCTCAAAATTCAGAGGCTCCAGCTCCTCACTACTACTCAGTTCAATTGGATTAGCACCAGGGGCCGCGGGCACAATATTGGGAAAGATGGTTCTCAAGGGAAGAATGTCCAAGGCATCGGACAGATCCTCGGAGCTCTGTGCCCGCATCTCATTAACAGGTTCTGGGTCCATTAGTTCACACTTCTCCCAATCAGTTATTTGATCGGGGACACGGATCGCTCTCCTCACAAGTTCAACGGCGGTCAAAGCCTGGTCTCTCTCGCGGGGAAACCTGCACAAAACCCCCATCACAAAATTTCTTAGCCTACGGGTATCCCCCAACACCAGTACATCCCGGTCAAATATATATTTTCTCTTGGCCTCCCATAACCGGGGTGGGACGAACGGCCCCCAATAAGATTTCTCACAAAAATACAAAAAACACCTAAGGGACAGCCTTAGCCACCCCAATCCTACCTTCCTAAAAATCCCCCCAGTCCGTTTACAGACGGCAAAGATATCAGGGGTGGCTCCATCTCCTAATTCTATGGGACGGCGGGGTCCAAACTCGCGAGTAGTCATTTTACAAAACCCATAAAAAGAAAAACAGAAAGAGATGAAGGAGAAACACCCCAATAATTACTTACGAAGAAAAACTTGAAGGTGGGATTCGGAGAACACTAGCACAGAATTCGCAGCAAGAAATTTCTCTCTCTAAAGCTCTTGAGGGTTTGGAAACGGTAAAAAGGGTTTGAGGTTTAAGGGTTTGGTATTTATAAGGCCTACCTATACGGGTTAACCCGTTAACCCGTATTAATTAGCCCACAAATCCGACCTCAAACCCTGAACCGTCTCCAACGTTTGAAAATTCGAAAATTAAAGACATTTAGCATTTATTGCCCCTCTTAGATGATCG
>JAFEMH010007740.1:0-78565 GCA_022495995.1 Adenophora triphylla var. japonica
AAACGCCCTTAATGCAATTTTATCACATTAAAATGCACCTAAAAGGGTCGCGAATTGGATTGGCGTACTTCACAGAGCCCCTCGGCAACGTCACTTTTGGAAAAGTGAGGTTGTCGATAAAATAAGACCCAATCCCAATTAGCGGCAAGGGATAAGGCATGAGGGCTAAACGGTGATCTCGGGGAAATCGGATGGCTGGACCTTTGGAGAAAGGATTCCTACGTATCCCTGGAGGGAATCAAGCCAAATCGTAGTTCGGAAACAAAAACTGACAATAAGCAAGAAAGAGGAGAGATGTGTCTTCATACCTTTGTTGTGCTTATTCAGAGCCGCCTGGCGGGGTCATGTGCTTCTGCGGTGGCAGTAGGCAGCTGCCGGCGGTCTCATGCTACTTGGGGCTGTTGGTGCACCAGGTTATGCCAATGGAGGGTCTCTATGCCGCAACTGGTAATGGCAGAAGCTACCGGAGGGTCCTCATGCTATCGCTGTTGAAGGTTGTAGCTTGCTGAGGGTCTCATGCTACAACTGGTTTTTGTGAACGCTCATACTGAGGGTTTCATGGGGACCACTGTTATCGATGAAAGTGGTAGCCGCCAGGGACTCATGCTGATCACTGGTGTTCGTGGATGCCGGAGGGACTCATACCACTAGGTGTTGGTGCAGGGTAGCCGTAGAGGGACTCACGCTGCTACCGCCATCTTGGTCTTCGTGGATGCCGGGAGGGACTCATGGCGACCACCGCTCGCTTCGCGGGGATAAGCGTAGCTGCCGGGGGACTCACGCTACTTGTTTTTGTTGGTAGTTCACTGGTTTTGACGAATGCTGGACGGTTTTTGTTGACGGTTGCCTTTTGTGTCCTGAGCTTTGCTTGGTAAGCCGGGGACTTTTCTTGCTAGGGAGCAGGTTCTTGTTTGTGCTTTGGCGGCGAGGCCCTTGATCTGGTAGGTCGGGAACTTTCCTTGCTAGGGAGCAGGTTCTTGTTGGTGCTTTGGCGGCGAGGCCATTGATCTTGGTGCGCACTGCTGGGGAGACTAAAATAGACACGGATTCTTTGTCTCGGTTTTGATTGAGGGCCAGTCTTCAAGGGTTGACGGGGCTCAGTTGATCATTGTACCTGCGGGGGAAAACAACACTCCAAGCGCTACATCTAACTATGCTATCTCGTTAGCAAAGATTAAACTATGTTAGCTTGTTTGCACGAGTCTGTCTGTTCTGGGAAAGAAATGCGATCATTGTATTAAAAGGTCGGCTATGTCGGGTTTGTACATAAGATATTGGAACTGTCTCGGGTAAGTGTGTATAGTGATACATATAGCAGGGGGCCCTCTCCCATGCATTTTCATAGGAATGTATGCGAGGATGGGAGGTGTATTACAGCGACGGCGAGTCGAAAAGTGCTCTGGGGTAGACATTGCAGGCCTTTCCATATTGTCTGATATCAACCAAATGTGTCGCCCGACATGCCATGTCTGCTTGGCAGGTTGTGTCGCACGACTGGATGAAGCTCGTAACAGGTCCCTTTTAAAAATCAGCTCAGGCTTCATTGTAAACACTGCCCTTTCAGTAGAAGGAAACCAGCAGCCCCAGCTTGACAGACAAGCGAATTCTTTGGCCAAGACTGATACTTTCAACTGCCATGGAGCATTATAGCGAAGAAGTAGCTTCCCGGGAACATCAATTTCATCAGGACTTTGTCGAAATTTGGGGATTTCATCTGAGGCATCATAGGCAAGTTATTGACAAGCGGTACAACATGCCATGCATTTGGCCCTTGAAAGACTGGAGGATCGACTGGGATTTGCTCCGGGCTGCATCCTGCTTTTGGGACTCAGAGCGGCACGTCTTTACTCTGTCATATAATGATCTGACACCAACCATGGAGGACTTCAGGGCATTGACAGGCCTGGGTGAGTCGGCGACTGTAGCATTCCCACGGGACGGACGGTCGGTTGTGGAGCAGTTATCGGGCTTCCTGTGTCTGCCAGCGGATCAGGTGCCATCTATGATTCTGGGTGATGGGTCCATAGACTTGACTCGGATGGCTAGGTTGCGCTTGTCCAGTCCTGAGCTGTTTGACCTTTCTACCTCTTTGGATATATTCATGCTGTTCACCCTGTCGGCTTACTATTTCTGTGGATATGCCGGAGTCTGTTCGGGTGCGTTGCTGGAGATTGTCAGGCAACTAAGGGGTGACCGGGGTGTGGACCTTCGTCAAATCCGGTCCGGCCAAGGGGAGATGGACATTGTACCACTGTTGCTGGCTGAGACCTACCATGGCATTGACAGGCTAGCAGGAGGATCGGATTTCATGGGAGCAGGCAGCCCCAGTTTGTTGTCCTTGTGGTTCTCTGAGAGGTTGCGCTTGATTGGGCCATTACCAGAGGGTCGGACGGCGATGCCTTGGGTGACCCGGCCACGCAGGCTGCTGAGGGATGTGGCTACTGACAGCTGGCAGGTTAGATTGTCACGGTACAAGACTACTGATCTGAGCTTTTGGATTCTCGATTGGAAGTTACAGGCCATGAGAGACATTCAGGATGGATCAGTGGTAGTCAGGCTGCCAGGCTTGCATGTATCTTCATTTTGCGTCCCATCACTGGTGAGCAGGCAGTATGGGTATCCTCAGCAAATTGTCTGGGCTTTGAGGGAGAGGCTGACGACTGATGCTGTTCCGATGGACATGACTGAGCCCCAGACTGTGCAGTTCTTCAGCAGATCCTTTCTGGAGGGTTTTCTTCCCACTCGTGTACTTCTTCGGCAGTCCAAAGGGATTACATTCTTGACCACAGAGTACTTGATCTGGTACGAGGAGTGGCAGGGCCCTGTGCAGTTGGCACTAGAGGCTCGCCGCCGAGAATATTTGGGAGCAGACTACCCGACTAGCCGGTCTTTCAGGGATACAGAGGCACGGGGAAACCCAGATAATGTTACCGGCGATGTTGCTGAGGACTATCGGAGGCAAGAGATCCGGAGAGCTGCTCTGAGGGATGATCCAGAGGTGATGGCTCGCAGAGAGGCCTTGAGACAAGAGAGGATTGCTAGGGCCGCTTTGAGGGAGACTGGTCTGATCGAGCCACCGGCGCGTGTTATACCTGAGTTGGGACGGGCTCAAACCGACTTATTTGACATTCCTAGGCCAAGGACCTCCCGGGGACCGAGGAAAAGGAAAGACAGAGGAGCGAGTTCGGGAGCGGGAACGAGCTTCTAGACGCTTTTCTGAGAGATAGGAGACTCTTTTTGTTTTTGTCTTTTTAGGGGAGAGGTTTATTGTATGGAACATGAGTACCCTTTGATTACTTAATGCAGACAAAATAGATGTTAGCATTGATTTCTTTTTATTCGCAGCAAGTTATTTGAATCAAAAGTAGGCCGTGCTTGAACTCATCAAAAAGAATATTAACTCAAAATGAACCTTTGAAAAACTTTAGAACTGTAATCAAAACACATTTTGGCAAGATATGAGATTTTGCAGCATTTTTAGACCGAACCACAAGTGGTTGCCTACGTTCCCCTTTTGTAAAGAGAACTAAGGGGCTCAGGTCTCCGTAGTTCGACTCAATCAACTTTTGTGTTTAAAGAAAGGGGAAGACAGAAGGGGGACATGATGCAACCCTGTTTTTTACCTAAGCCGCCCATTTTTAGGGTTTTCAGCCTAGCTGGGTATATTCTTTTAGCACCGGGCGCGTCCCTTATTTTTGCATGGACTGCCTTTTGGGAGGTTTTCAGTCTCATCTGGGACAATTTTATTGCGCCTTTATTTTTCATTTCTTCTTCTTTTTTTTACAGAGGGGGAGAAGACTCGATCACACATAATACCGCCGCAACTTGTCACCGTTGACGGGGTGCAGGAACGGGTTGCCATCCAAATCTGCTAGCTGCATTGCTCCTCCGGAGAATATCTTCTTCACTAGAAAGGGTCCGACCCAAACAGGTGCCCATTTGCCCAATGCACTGCTCTGATTCGAAGGCTTCATCTTGAGGACCAGATCACCAACCTTGATGTCCCTGGGTTTCACTTTCTTGTCAAAAGCACGGGCCATTCTTTTCTGGTACACCCGGTTATGCTCCATGGCTTTTAGTCTGCGTTCGTCTAACAGTGCCAGCTCGTTGTATCGACTTTGGAGCCATTCAATCTCATTTACTTCATTCTCGAGCACTACCCTGAGGGATGGAATCTCTAACACGATGGGCATGACAGCCTCCATTCCGTAAGTCAAGGCATACGGAGTTGCACCTGTAGCAGTTCGAATTGAAGTGCGGTAGCCCCATAATGCTAGATGCAGTTTCTCTGGCCAATCCCGTCCTCGCTCGGCCATCTTCTTTATGATTCTCTCGAGGTTCTTATTAGCAGCCTCAACAGCACCATTTGTCTGTGGTCTGTATGGTGAAGACTTATGGTGTTTAACCCTGTATTCAGTGAGCAGCCGATCGGTCACTCCTTCAAAATGGGACCCATTGTCGGAGATGATCTCATTCGGGACACCGTAGCGGCAGAAAATTTGTTCCTTTATGAAGCGAGCAAATTTCTTAGCTGTGAGCACTTTGTAGGACGCGGCTTCCACCCACTTTGTGAAGTAATCTACCGCGACCAGCACAAATGAATGTCCATTGCTCCCGGATGGAGTTATCTTCCCGATGACATCGATTCCCCATGTTGCAAAAGGCCACGGAGTTGTCATACAGTATAGATCATGAGGAGGGATGTGGTTCAGGTTAGAGAACCACTGGAAATTGTCACAAGTCCGCACAAACTGGATACAATCAGTCTCCATGGTGATCCAGAAATAGCCCAGCCTGATAATGCTATGCATAAGGGATCGAGCGTTCATATGAGGTCCGTAGGCGCCGTTGTGAACATCTTCCATTACTTTTTGAGCTTTTTCTTTGCTGATACAGAGAAGGATTGGGCAACCTTTCCTTTTCTTCCATAACTCATTGCCAAGTATGACGTACTGTGCTGATAATCTCGTTAGAGCTTGCAAAATTTTGGCATGAACAACTTTTAGGTCTCCTTCTTTATCGACAGGGAAGGATGCTTCGCCATGCTTGAGATATTGGAAGATTTGGTTGTACCATGGCTCGTTGACGGCCTCGATCTCTATTTCACAACAGTATGCAGGATTTTCTCGCCTACCGACCTTGAACGGCTTGATCGACTTTCCTTCTGGTATTTCCACCAAAGAGACTAGAGTAGCTAGTGCATCGGCAAATCTGTTCTTGTCTCGTGGTTGGAATTGGAATGACACTTCCTTAAACTGGCCGACGAGCTCTGCGATGTAAGCATGATACCTCTGGAGACACGGATCTGTAGTTTTCCATCTGTTGGCAGCTTGATTGATTATCAATTGGGAATCACCGAACACTTCCAACTCATCCACGTGTCGTTCAAGGGCAGCCTCAAGACCGGCTATGCAAGCTTCGTATTCGGCTGCATTGTTAGTAACCGAGAAGTTCAGCTTGATAGCTATGGGGGTATGCATGTCATTCGGGTCTACTAGTACCATCCCGATGCCGTTACCTCTTTTGTTCGCTGCACCGTCAAAGAATAGCTGCCACCGGTTGCCATTTTCTATAACAAGAATCCCTTCATCTGGAAACTGGAGATCTGGTCCTCGGGCTTCTGTGCTGGGGGAGTCAGCCAACTGATCTGCCAAAGCCTGTCCTTTGATTGATTTCCGGATCACATATTTGATATCAAACTCAGCTAGGAAGAAGGTCCATTTTGCCAATCTGGTGGAGATGTTGCCTCTGTCACCCTGAAACAGGTACTTAATCGGGTCCATCTTGGAGACCAGGTGTACTGTGTGGGATAACATGTAGTGCTTTAGCTTTCCGACCACCCAAACCAGAGCTGCACACGTCTTCTCTAGGGCAGAGTAGTTCAACTCACTACCTTGGAATTTGCGGCTGACAAAATAAATGGCATTCTCGACTTTGGAATCCTTCTTCTCTTGTGCTAGCATAGCCCCGGTGGCTGTGTCTGTGACCGTCAAATATAGAAGTAAAGGCTTGCTCCCGTGCGGTGGACAAAGAATGGGAGGATTAACGAGATAAGCTTTGATTCTCTCGAAAGCTAGCTGGCATTCCTCGTTCCAAACCACTTCCTGATTCTTCTTCAGCAGCTTAAAGATTGGCTCACATACGGAGGTCAGCTGGTTGATAAATCTGCTGATGTACTGTAGACGGCCCATGAAACCCTTTACTTCGGAGACAGTTCTGGGTGGCTTCATCTCAACAATTGCTTTGACCTTTCTGGGATCTACCTCAATGCCGCGCTCTGTGACCATATACCCCAGGACTTTACCGCGAATAACCCCAAAGGTGCACTTGGCTGGATTTAGTCTCATGGAGTGCTCCCGAAGTCTGTTGAAGAACTTCCTTAAATCAATGAAGTGTTGTCCATCCGACCCTTTCGAGTGAATAATCATATCATCTACATACACTTCAATCTCCTTATGGATCATGTCGTGGAATAGGGTAGTAACGGCCCTCTGGTAGGTAGCCCCAGCATTCTTCAGCCCAAATGGCATCACTGTGTAACAATAGGTGCCCCAAGGAGTGGTAAATGATGTCTTGTCCTGATCTTCCTCGGCCATTTTAATCTGATTGTAGCCTGCAAAGCCGTCGACGAAGGACTTGACCTCATAGTTTGCAGTTGCATCCACAAGCATGTCAATATTGGGCAAGGGGAAGTCATCCTTGGGACTAGCTTTGTTGAGATCCCGAAAGTCTACGCAAACCCGTACTTTCCCATTTGCTTTTGTGACTGTTACGATATTTGCCAGCCAAGTCGGATATTCGATCACCTTGATAAAGCCCACCCGTAGGAGTTTCTCGATTTCTTCTTTGACCTGTAAGGACCACTCGGGCTTGATCCGCCTCAGTTTCTGCTTTATCGGCTTAATCTCTGGATCCAGGGGTATCCGGTGCTCTACGATAGATGTATCCAGCCCAGGCATGTCTTTGTAGGACCAAGCAAAGACGTCCACAAACTCTTTAAGCAACTCGATCAGGGCAACCCGCTCATCTCCGGAGAAGAAGCTACCAATTTGCGTTTCTTTGGGTTCTTCAGCTGTTCCCAGGTTCACCGTTGTCAATACCTCATCGGCAGCTTGGGCCCGGCTTTCCTTTTGCTCGCAAACCTGCTTTGAATTATTTTCTAAAATTTGCTCATCTATTAAGTCTGCATTATCTTCAATTGAATCTGACTTAATTATTTTTAAATCTTGATGATTATTCTTGGTTAAGCGTTCAATTGTTAGATTTGCAATCACGGGGTACTCAGAAAGATCGACCATTTTATTCAAAGCAAAGGGAAAAACAGTGTCTACAACACGACGACGGTCTTCCGTCGTGAGGACGTCAGACCGATCGGAGGACTCGAACTCAATAACAAGGGATTCAGGGGAACGACTCAAGACACGGGGGACAAATTTAGACGCAGAGGGACAAGGACGAGGCTTGAGCCCAAGCTTTTTGATCATAGTCTCCCTGTCAGCGACCGGTCCTCGGAATGAAGTCCAGTTCTGCAACGGCCTCTCTGCAACGGTCTCCAAACTATTCAGATCTGCAACTGGCCCCTTTTCAAACTCCAATACAGCCACCATCTCGTTATCAGAGGAAAAGTCAATCAAATCACTGGGATCCTTAGCAACAACCACCCCTTCTGTAGGTACTTCTGCCAAATGCATATCATCCTCAGGCTCTGACAGCCCCTGATCCTTGAACAGATCTGCCAAATCACCATCAATGTCTACGGGGTCAGCACCGCGGATCTTGTATATTGTGGGTTCGTCTAGAGCAAGCTTCTCAAACTGGTTCACATAATCAGGTCCCCAGAAATGGTAGCTATTCTTGTATGTAGCGGTAACACCTGGCCTTCTAGGCATACTAACGAGCATTTCCTTCACCGGGTTTTGACTGCTGGCAAACCTCTGAATTGTTCTCATCCTTTCTTCCATTTGGCTCAGCTTCAGTTCCGGGCAAACGAACATTTCCCCATCCTCTTTAATAAAGTGCTTGTTCAAAGACCAACTGTAAGGGCGCATCTCAGGCCTTTTGTATCTCTTGCCGGCAGCTGAGGTCATCTTTTCTTTAAATGCTTCAGTCTTCTCATACGCTTTATCCTCCCCAGTCACGACATATCCCAGGCCTCGCCTGTTTCTCTTGGGTTTCGGCATTATAAGCTTACATGGTCCCTGTTGACGCTTCCCTAGCCCCAGACCCGGGATGTAGCTCATGCCTCTCATCATTTTCAACACAGGGGGAATCTTGTCCGAGGATGTTGTTAAATCTATAGTGCAGACCTGCCCTTTAGGTTTCTCAATCGTGAATCCACTGAGCATCAGGTTCTCCTGGTCGAGCTTGATTTCCATCACCGGCATGGTATTGGTGCTGGTTTCCCCAATAGTGACGCTATCCCCATAAATGGTTGTCAATACTCCATCTTGCACAAACTTCAAACACTGGTGGAGGGTGGAGGCTAACACTCCGATTTCATGAATCCATGGCCTACCCAAAAGCGCTGAAAACGTGACAGGGATGTCGATAACTTGGAACTCTACCATCATCTCCTTGCTCCCAAATAACAAATTCAGAGAGACTATCCCCAACACTGCCCTGGATGTCGAATCGTAGGCCTTTATGGTTTGGTTGGATGGTTTAAGGCTCTGCGCGTCAATGTCTAGCATACTCATCATTTTGGCAGGGAGCACATTCATAGCTGACCCATTGTCTACCAATACATGGGGAATCCGGCGCCCCTCCAGTGGCACCGTGATGTGTAGGGACTCATTATGTTTTGCACCGTAAACAGGTAGATCAAGGTCTGTAAAAGTAATAATATTCCCATACTGGGCTGTCCCGATTAGCTGGCAGGCCTCGTCTGGAGTGGCATTGACAGACACCTTGGTTTTGGACAGAGCCTCTTCCAATTTTAGCTTATGAGGGTAGGAGGATGTGAGCAGAGACCATAAAGAGATATCAGCTTGGGTTCTCTTTAACTGCGTCAAAATCGGGTCTTCCTGGACTTCTCCATCTCCTGCCGATCTGTAGGGATTCTGAGAGGACTGGGGATTCGAGACCATAACTCCTTTGCCTTTCCTGGATGGATCTGTACTATTCATTCCCAACATTCTTTCTGACCGAGTCAACAAATTAACCTCTTGATGATCCTCAACCACAAAATTCTTGTTGGCCTCCTTGAGTTCTGCCAGTGTAAGCGGAACAGGGCGAGTGCTGTATGGCCACGTTGCCTGTCTTATCTCAATTACGGACAAAGGCGCTTCCCAGTTAGCTGCTATCCTGAGCTCCTCCAAAGAGATTGGGGATTCTCTAGGAGCCATAGAGGATATATTGTTAACAACCAAATGCTCTTCATAGTCATCGTACTCAACAGTATTATTCAAATCATATAAGTCATCAAGATACAAGACGTAGCAAAAGTTGTCTTTCATTTCATTGGAACAAGGGTTTACATCAATCATAAGCTCATTACAATCATCACTATCATTTCCATCTACAGACTTTCCAAACTCTATTACATTGATGAAGTAATCCTGACCAAAGTCGATGAGATTCACGTTGTACTTGGCAGAGGGTTGCTGACGACGTTGGGGCGAGGAGATTTTTCGATCTTCTTTTCATCCACGAGGCCTTGGATGATCTTCTTGAGGGTTACGCAAGTGTTTGTGGTGTGCCCCGGGAATTGATGAAATCGGCAGTACTTACTAGCATCAAGATTGGGATTAGGATGGGCAGGGCTATAATTCTCCAGCGGCTTAATCATGCCGGTCCGAAGCAGGCCGTTGAAAACTTCTTCGTAGACATGCCCAAGTCATCAAACCTCGTCGCGGCCCGGGTTGGAAATCTCACTGCACTCTGTACATTGCCACCTCCTCTTTGTAGGTTGTTGATACTGTTATCTTTGACCACTTCTCTTCCCTTTGATGCCATTGCAGAAACAGGATTAGGTGCTCGGTATCGGAATCCTCCACTTCCGCTGCTACCGCCGGCATTTGCATTTGGGGTTTGGTTAAACAGTCTGTTCTCACTTCTAGCTCCCATTCCAACCATTTCTCGCAAATCTGGATACCAACCTTTTCCAATGGCTTCCCTTAGTACTGGCTTCACGCACGACAAGAAGATATCTTTCTGATCCTGAAGGGGAATTGGCTCTGACAGCTCGTTAAGCTTGGCATTCCACCGTTTATAGAATTCTGTGATCGACTCGTCATTCTTTTGAATGGTCCCCACTAAGTCATCTCGGGTGGTACGCCACTCTAGATTGCCTCTATACTTCGCCAAGAAGGTCTCTGTGATCTGGCTCCAGGTGGAGCGGCATTCTTGTTTCAAAGCCAAAAACCATGTGAGCGCTGGTCCTTTCAAAGTCAGATGAAAATGGGACGCCATAAACTCGGGCGTGCAGCCCATCGCTCCCATTGTCATAACATAAGTATCCACATGAGTCTTCGGGCAAGCCGTACCATCGAAGTCCATCTTCGGCATCTTGAACTTATGAGGCAGGGGCGTTACTTGAGCCGGGTCCACCACCTTGAGACCACTAGAACCCACAGTCAGTCTATCGATTTGCTGTTGCATCTGTTTCAATAAAGCTGTCACTTCCGGAGTTAAACCTGGAATCTGGGGGATAGCAGGAGCCACTGTTGAAGACGACACTGGGAACTCTGGAGTGGATCTAATGGGCAAAGCAGCCGATGGGAAACCGAAGGTACTGGGGATACTGATATTGCTATCCAACAAACTGACCGAGCTGGGAATCCTGTTCCCGTACATGTCATAACCATTAAACTGCACACTGGGGTTCTGGGGACCGAACTGCACTGACTGACCTCCAAACTGACCAAGAGTAGAAAATCCGGTACTGATGCAAGGAGCTGAATACGGGGTGGTACCATACAGATGCTGGGTAAGAGGAGAACACACTACGGGCTGAGGGAAGTTGCCTTGGAGCTGAGCTGCGGATACCTCAGAATACTGTCTTGACAAATCTGATTCCATGAAAGACGATACTGACCATTCTATTGCAGACTAGACTGACCACACTTATAACTGTCGGGGTACATGCTGAACTGGGGTTGGGAGTAGCTTGCTTGGAACTGAGACCCGTACTGAGCTTGTGGCATTGGGACGTTGGGAGCTGGAGAGGAGGTAAGATCGAAGAAGTTTGATGGTTGTCCACCACTCTTGCTAACACCCTACTGAGCAACTTGGTTATACACTTGAGAGGACGGGGGAGGAAACCTTCCTTGGGCATTCGCAATCATTCCCGGAGACGGCATTTGGTCAGGGCGTGGTGCATAGCTTATGGGAGGGGGCATAGCATTGTAACTGGGTTGAACAGGCTGGACAGGAGAAGCAGACCCGATCCCGTTATTGTTATCTTCAGTAATCTCCTCGTAAGAACCATCTTCTCTACGGAGTATTGCGATTCCCTTGGCTCTCATGGCCTCAACAAAGCGGTTATGAGCTTCTTCCTCTCGGGCCTTGGCATTCTGAGCCAATAGGCGGGCCTCACGTTCCCTGGCTAAAGCAGCTTCTAAGGTTATCCTCAATTCTTCTGCAGACATATCGTTCAAACCCGGTTGACCCATTGACAATGAACCTCCAGTGGACTGAGCGGCAAACACATCTCCATTCCCGGCCATATCTGATTCTGCACCGACTGAAACTCTGGAAACTGCTTGAACACGAACCAAACGAGCTCCTGGGACAGATGAGCGGGTCCAACTCGCCGTAGCTGCAGGGATAGATACGGGTTTATAAGGTAGTGAAGGGAGATTTTGAGGAAAGGGAGAGGGAAAGGAACAAGGGACAGACTCGCACAAACAATCTTATTTATCTTCAAGTATAAATCAGTGTCTTAAGTCCTAAATACGGTTGGGAAAGGAGAAGCCTTTATTTACGCTAACTACACCTTGGGAAAACCTAGGGACACAACATTCAAATCACACTAAATGCTTTGCATTGAAATCTATAATAGGTAATGATACCTAACCAAATCCTAACACCATATGGGACGGAGAGGTTGTCCAAATTTCTGGAGAAATTTGGGCAGCATAACGGGTATTCTCGAGGAATTTCGAAGAAAAATCCGGCATGACCTCTCGTCGGTGCACGTTGGCAATGCGGCATGATCTCTCGTTTAGAACACGCCACGGGAGTGACATGTCCCCACGTGAAATCATGTTGCATTGGCAACATGCCCACAAGATGCGAGGTTTTGGGGAAGGTATAAGGACCTATGATAAGTTTCAAAACAATTCATTTTGGTGTGATTAAAAAAACGTTGTATCAAAAACCAACCATGGGTAAGGTTTAAGTGTGGTGCCACCTATAACGCACTAGGGGGGTAGGTTTGATTTCAGGCGCTCAAGTGTAGGCGAATTTCATGGCCGTCCGCGATGCCGTCAATCGCACCCGAGGGTTCTAGATCTATGTGGTGTAGTGTGCGGATGACTAATTCTTTTATTTACGAAAAACAAAATTTTATTATTTTATTTTATTTACTTTTGAAAAGAAAAAAAGAGAAAACACACACACTCTCACAGGGAACAAGGGAACAATAATCAACTGAGCCACATTCGATTCAAGGGACTGCCCTCAAACCAGCTTTTCAACACTGCTCGGGGCTACCTCCTGCCGCGTGACACAGACATCGTGGACAGAGGATGTCGCACGACCAGGGTGGTCACTGAGCCAGGACTCCTGCAAACAAACAAATCAGCCCCTGCCTCTCCATGGCAAGGGACAAACAAAATAACCAAAGCACAACAGAATGGCCACAAAAACCACAAGGCTCACAAGTCTCATACTCAATAAAATGCATGAACTACAAAAGATTATCAAGAATGCACACAAAGATGGATATATTGGATGTTTAATCGAATGAAAGCTTGACCCTCTAAACTTTTGAAAAACAGGTTTTCCAAAGTGTTATCCCCAGCGGAGTCGCCACTGAATGTGCGCTCGCCCGCAAAATTTTGTTTTCCAATAATGAAAAAGGAAAAAGAAAAGGAGTCGCCACGCCATGCTTTAGAGGTGCACTTTGAAAAACCTTTTAAGAGAGAAAATGGGTTCGGGGGTCAGATTACGTGTTGGGAAGAACCGAGAGTTCACCCAACACGCCTCGTCCGTAGACGAGTCTTTCTAATTAAACATCCAATTAAACCATAAGTGTGTGCAAGCATTGATAATGAACAAATGTAGTAAACGTGCATTTTATTGATATGAACTTGGAAACTTACAACTTGTGAGCCAATTATTCAGGGAGGCCACATCCCTTATACAACAGATTACTACAGATTACAAGGGGAAATGATATCTGCAAATGGTCACATAGTGTCGCGTGACACAGGATGTGCTTGGTCAGATGTGTCGCGTGACACAGGATCCAACCAGTCACAGTGTGTCGCGTGACACACAGTGTCCATCTGCAGATACCTACAGATTTGAACTCAGCAGCACCAATAACCAACACAGATCTAATTGATCAACTAGATAAGCTCCGAAATACACAAACAACAACAATTCAACCCAGGGAGTGTGGATATGGATAGATCCACACCCCCTTGGGGTCTAAAACACCAAATCCCACAATGATCAAGCAATGAACAATCAATTATCCAAAACAACTAAGTTAAACAGAGAGATTGCGATTGGGATTCAGTAATCTAGACGGATAGAGTCTGATTACTGAATCCAAGGGAGAGAAAACAATAGAATTATAGAGGAATAAGGTAGAAGAGAGAGAGAGAAGGGGATTAAGGATGTTACCCTTGTTGCTTCCACGAATTCTGTATCAAGTTAGATACAGAACCCTTCTACAACAGCTTCTGGTCTTGGAGAGCTTGGGAGGATCAGTTGAGGGGGGATCTAAGGTTTGATAGAGAGAATTGGGTTGAATTGGAAGGGATTAGAGGTAAATTGGGAGGAGAGAGAGAGGGGTATGTGTTTCTAGTGTGTGTGTTACGTTGCAATTTCTGCAGAGTAACAGTATGTCAAGTTGGGATCCATTTCTAAGAGGGGAAGGGTCTTATTTATAGGCTGCAGTTAGTGGTCACCTTGTGTCGCACGACCTTCTGCATCCACTTTCCAGGCCTCGACTTGTCGCGTGACACAAGGTGTCTCAACCGCTTTTGGCGCCAAAACCAGTTTCTGGAACTTTCAGGGAAAATACCCAAAAGGTCCAAAAAGGTTTTATTCCCAGGGGGTCCTTTGGCATGAGCAAAGTACCAAAAGGTACTTCCTTCGCGGAAAACTTATGAAATGTTTTCGGAAGTCTCGGGATAGGCCGGAAATTTACCAAAACGCCTCTTAATGCAATTTTATCACATTAAAATGCACCTAAAAGGATCGCGAATTGGATTGGCGTACTTACACCGACACCTACGCATAGGGCCCGCTTGGCGACTTTTTAAAACCTTACTCTTACCATTCCCCCTTCCACCGATAGATCTACTAACCACGACAACATCGATAATAAGATCATTAATCAATTGTTCCATCATGATAACTAATTTAAACAAAACAAATTAAGTAGCTATTAAAATTTAAGTAAGTAAAGCACATAAAATAAAGATTTTTTTTCCAGTTTTTAAAAATAATATTTAAAAAATAAAAAGTACATAAATCATTAGTGACTAGCAATTAAATCCAACTAGCGTTACATATGCACGTTAAACGCACGTAAAAATATGTTTGACAAATTAATTAAAAAGAATAAAGAAATTTTGCATATGGATATAAAAATGATTTAAGAAAAAGTAATTTAAAAACATTTATTCCCAACAAAATATATTGTTAAGCATGTATTATATTCTAATATATTTTAATTGTGAGAGATAGGGGTAGATATATTATTTGGTTTTATAGTTTTATAGTTTTAAGTTAGTTGCGGTGTCATAAATTTCGCATTTATTACATCTATAAAAAAATTTGGAATATGTATTTGATCAGTTTTATGTCTGGGAAAGGGGTAGAGATGGCAATTTGTCCGAACCCGATCCGTATCCGGGACGATCCGCACCGTAGCGGGGCGGGTTTGGTAGCTTTTTTTGAAAACCCGACGGGTCACGGGGCGGGTTCGGTTTCACCTCTCAACCCGCGGGGCCCCGCCCCGCCCCGCATACAATTATATATCTGTAATTACTATAATACCCCTCACCCATTTTAATTATTACCTAATACCCTTACCCAGTTACCCCCGGTTATAACTTCTAATACGTATACGCGGCTCTCTCTCTCTCATATCTCAATCTCAAATTGATTTCTAGGGTTAGAGAGGAAGAGGATGCGGCGCTAGATCTCTGGATTATTCTTCATCTCCTTCGATCTGTAGCGCAACTTCTCCTTCGATCTGTAGCGCAACTTCTCCTTCTCTCTCATACCCACGCCGGCTTCATCTCCTTCGATCTGTAGCGCAACTTCTCCTTCGATCTGTAATATTTGAATTTATGTCCTTTTTGGTTTGAATTTTGAATTCCAGCTTTACATAATTGTGAAAACTATTATTGTTGGTTTTAGGGCTAGCAAGTTTTGTGAAAACTGTAATAGCTAGCTTAAGTCTTTATGTCTCATTTAACAATGTTGAATGGCTGGGCTAAAGCCCAAAAAAATTTAGCCAAAAAAAATGATTTTGGACCATGCGGTGCGGGACGGGGCGGGGCGGATGCGGGTTCTACAGTTGGCGGGGCGGGTTCGGTACTAGGGGGGTTCTTTGAGGGGCGGGTACGGTTTTGGTCAAACCCGCCCCGTATCCGCCCCGTTGCCATCCCTAGAAAGGGGGGAGTTTGAGCGAAAAAAATTCAAGAATTGCTCTATTCATTTCAACTTTTATACTTAACACTAAATAAAATAATTTGATTATTTGGGGTTTGAGAGAATTCTTGTATTGATGAAAAAAATTTGTAAGAATGTTCTATTTATGCTAATTAGAAAATAGTTTTGGACCAAAATTATCCCTAAATATAGCTATTGAGAGGGGTAAATACGTCCAAAAAAATTAAAATTTGATCTTGGAGCCGTGAGAAGTATTTTGGATTAAAATACCAACAAATTTATTAATGGATATACACACGGGGCCATTTAGGACTTTTTTTTATAAAGATAAGGAAAAATTCCTCAAGGGCCCCATGTTCGAAATTTATTTCATTTTAATAAAAGGCCTTTTATAAATTCCAAATAAAAAGTTCACTCAAAATTATAATTCTCCGGACACCCCTAGGCTATCCCTCTCCTTCCTCCCCTTAACTTCATTTATCACATCAATCTCTCTCTCTAAAAAAAAAAAACACACACACACACAGTAAATCTCTCTTTCTCTCCAAACCCTAACCCCATCTCCCCCTTTTTTTCTTCGGCCAGCAATTTCACCGGCGCCGGTGATCCTCCTTGCAGTCTTATTTCTCCCTCCTCGCTGAACCACCACCTCTCCCCACTCCTCCCCGCACTCTATTCCGCCAAATCAGGAAAACGAGCTCCAAATCCGACACCATCATTTTTTCCGATCTACAACGCCTCCATCTTCGTCTTCTGCGGCATATTCTCTTCAGATCCGGCCATCGTCTTCTCCTTTCTTCGGCGCTTTCTCTCTTTGCACTTCAGATCTAACCTTTTTTGCCTCGGATCAGGTCGATCTTCACCTCCTCCCTAGCCGCTGGTCTTCTTTATCACGCTTGTAACCAGATATGCAGATTTCAACATCTTCTCACGTCCAATTTCAAAGCTTTACTTCGATCTCCTCCCTCAGCTCTTCCTATTCTTTCAAGTAGAGTAATAAATTTTTGATATGAATTTGGTGTGGATTTTTGGAATCAATTTACTGGTGTGGATTTGGTGTATAAAGAGTCCAATTTTAGGGTTGTTTTGTTTGTATGACAATTTTGAAATTTTAATTGTGGTTGATCTATGATTTTTCTTTTCTTTTAATAAAATTTGGTCTTATAATTCAATAAGAGGTAAAATGGTCTTATAAGTCAATTATAAGAGGTGATTTGGTCATATAATTAAGATATAAGAGTTATATTGTGTAAATTATGAGATTAATTACTTGTTATTATTGAAATTTTTAATTTTTTTATTGAATTTTTTAATCTTATAAGTAAATTATAAGAGATGAAGAAGTTATAAAAGACAAGTTGGTCTTATAATTCAGTTATAGGAGTTGTAATGTGTAAATTATGAGATTAATTTGTTGTTATTATTGAAATTTTTTATTTTTTTTGTTGAAAAACTTGTCTTATAAGTCAATATAATAGACAAATTAGTCTTATAAGTCAATTATAAGAGTTGATTGATGTTTGACCGAATATGAGAATCAACATTAATAAAATATTAATTTTTTAATTTTATTTTTGTGAAAAAAGTGAAAAAAGTGACTCTTATAATTTAAAGAGGCAAACTGGTCTTATATGTCAATTATAAGAGTTGACTGAGATTTTGGATATCAGGACAGTTCAGTCTTTTGCCAGTGAGGGATGTTTATGGTAGTTTGGATCCGATGTGTACTGCATCAGGTTCAAATCTCGCCTTAGAGGCCCTAGAGGAAATGACCCTATAAAAATTGCAAGCAAGCGGTACTCCTCCCAATATGCTGGTAAAGGTAGAACTTGGCCTACTCCTCCTAATATGCTGGTCGGATCACAGGCTTGTCTTTGGGTCAATGGATACGGGCTTGACAGGCTTCGGGCCACAGATTGTACGACCCGTCCTCAGGCTTGGGCCAGAAATGTCCATCACTAGAAGACTAGGGGCGTATTAGTTTTAGGATTTGACTTTTGAGGATCTTCTTATACTTCTATGTTTTAAAGAAGTAATAATTTTCGCAGCTGACTTTCTAAATCATTAAAGTGGTGCATTTTCAGCAAAATCGTTTCGTAAAACGCAACTTATTTAGTTACTTTGTGTATCAATGCCGAGTTCAAAAAAGCTGAGTTCTTAAACGGAGGTAGCATTTTTACCGATACATTTTGGAGCGGCATATGCCAACGCACCACTGATCTCAATCCTTTGTCAAAGCTGTTGTTTTCTTTCTTCCTTCCCGGCAGGTTCTTCACAAAGAAATAGCAGGTTCTTCACAAAGAAATAAGATTGATGTTTTTAATAGTTTCTAAATATTTTTGGGATTTTTTTTGACGGAGTGGTTCTTTTATACCATATAAAAATGGACATTTATTTAGAGATGGGTGTAATTGTTTGGAGGAATATTACAAATTGGATAAATTAATGGGGTGTAAGTGCACATTTATAACTTATTTTTTAACAACTAAGTGAATGAATAATTTCTTTTACAAGGTTTTTTATGCAATTATTATTTGTACAAAATGTAAATTACAATATTTAAACTTGTATTAGGTTTATTTTGCAATTATCTCTATTTATTTAGGTGAAGACATAAACTTAATTCGTCAAGGTGATTTATCCGGACTAAGAGCATTTGCAACCATGGCCTTGACTCACGGCATGGGCTTAGGTGGCAGTCATGAAGTCCCATCCATAACAAGTTTGAGTGGCATCGATGACTTTTTTTTTGTTTGGACTACGCCATGGGATGCCGCTGACAAAAGTGGGCCAACTCACAAAATAAATTCCTTTGGCAATTTGAGAAAAAAAAAATAAAAATACTTTCAACGTTTCAAAATAATTGCAACAATATTTTTTTTTTATAAATTAAGTCTAAATTTCATATACTTCCTACAATTTCTACGCACATTTTATTTGTTCAATATTTGCCATTTTATTCATTTTAACTTTGTCCAAAAAATTTCATTTTATTATTATGAATCCTAATTATCCCATGTAATTTTTAATATTTTCTATGCTTTATTACGTATTTTAATGCATTTTTTTCGTATGTAGTTTTCATGTTATAATTTATTAGATATAAACTTCTTCAAACAATATAAATAAAACCAATAAATACTAATAAAATAATTAATTATAATAAAATTTATAATTAATCGTTTATATAGTACAATAATTAATAATTATATATGATAGTAATAAATGTAATACAAATGAGTAGACAAGTAAAAATATGGTGGAGTATAGTAAAAAGTAGGAGAGAAAAACTGATAACTTTTGTCATGAAGATAAAATTGTTTAGAGTTATGATTATTAATGACCGATGACATGGAGTTGGAGGAGAGAAGAATGGCATGACACAATTTTTAAAAATCACGAGTACGGATGCTATGCTCTAATGCTATCTTGTTTTTTCTAGGCTGAACAAGTCAAAACTCTCCGTGAGATCCCACGTAGAAAATTCCCAACATCTTCTTTGTAACTTCATTCATTCGAAAAGTTTATAGTATTATTTATTTTGACTTTTATATTTACATAAATTAAATTTTATCAAAAATTTAAATATTTCTATATAATTTTAAAAATTATTATTTATAATATTATAAATAGTGAAACAATAACAATTTTTAAAAATGTATATAATAATCTAAATTTTCATAAATTTATATTTAAATTTATTTAATTGACCATGAAAATGAAACAATTAAATATAATATTGCTATCACCAAATATTCAACTCCCATTATCAATATCATCCCTTTCCTTTGAATATTCAATTTCCTAAAATCAAATTTGACAAATACCCAACCCTCCCTTACCAAAACCTCCATAACAAGCTATTAGCTCCTCCTCCATCAATGTCCACTCCTCATATTTTTCCCTCCTTAATCCTCACCACAATATTTATTTCCTTGTATATCCCAACTTCTCTTTCCCAACAATATGAACCCAATTGCACAAATCTCTACACTTGTGGCCAAAACTTACAACCAATAGGCTATCCCTTCTTCGGTCAAAATCGTCATTCTTCTTGCGGCCTCCACGGATTCGAGCTCCAATGCCGGGAACAAGATAACATCACCACCATAGTAATCAATTCTCAAGTTTATCGGGTACTTGAAATCAACCCAAATGACCGTACAATAACCCTTGCCCTTGCCGGCGATGTTTGCTCAGTGGAATCCATTGGTAGAGGCCTGAATGACACCCTGTTTGGCTACGATTCCGACGAAGTCGAATATCTTAATCTCTACTATTCCTGTCCTGGTTTCAATATCCCGCCTCGGGAAACCATCCGGTGCACTGGAGATAGGAATACTGATAGACTGTTGTTTTATTGGAACCAATCGGTTACACCGGCGGACTTGCAGTCATGTGATATTAGCGTTGGGGTTCCGGTTAATCGGACACTTTTTCGAGAATTCGAGGAAAGTGAGAGGATATCGTTGTTGCAAGAATTGATTAGGAGCGGGGTTCGGGTTGAATATAAATATGATGTAGAGGCTTGTTTGAAATGTGAGAAATCGAAGGGCCTTTGTTGGTCCGGTACAAATACTACTCGACCTTCTTGCTATTGCCGCGATGGAATTCGCTTTGGGCAATGTTCAGGTACAAATACTACTCGACCTTCTTGTTAATAACCACATCAATAACAACAACAAATTTCTAAATAAATTACTGTATTATTACTCCATTAATATAGTGGTACCCACCATATTATATGTTGTGTTCAAGTCAAAGCAAGTTGGAAAAAATGTCTTCTTTTCTTCTTTACTTATGTTCCATCTGCTGCTTTAACCATTATTTTTCTTTTCCCTCAATTTCAAACTTTTACTTATCATCCAAATCAAAACAAAGGTTGCAATCCACTCTTTAAACACATCTTAAAAAAAAAAAAAAAAGACCCTAAAAACACAAACTCCATTGATATTTCTCGTTTTATCTTATTTCTTATTTCCCTCTAACTCTCCCCCCCCCCCACCAAAAAATGAATTTCTTCCAAGCCTCCATCATGTTCAAGATCAATTTCAGAATCTTTCTGATCACTATCATCTTAAAGAGAAACATACTAGTTGAATCTTTTTCAACTAGTTCAAAATCTAACACTTGTGAGCCTATAAACTGTGGAAATGGACCGGATATAAGTCGTCCCTTTTGGGTTCCTCAACGACAAGATTCCTCTTGTGGCTCCCCTGGTTTTGAGATCGCGTGCAGTAGCAAGAATCCGGTCTTCAAGATTTCCAATGATGATTATCTCGTCAAGGATATCTTCTACTCCAATAGTTCTATTTTGCTTGCTAATTCTCAAGTTTTTGATGAAAATAACTTATGCCCTACCCCTATGAATAATTTCAGTACCAATCGCAGCCTGTTTAGCTATAGTAATTCCTATGCTGATCTGTTCTTCTTTTACAACTGCACTTTTGATTATGAGTCCGAGAAATACTCTGTTGGTTGTGCTAGCAATGCTTCCTATTATTCATTTGCTGTGTTTCATGACATATTTGTTGAGGAACGAAATAATTATTCAAAAGGGTCATGCCAACATGTGGTTAACGCTCCAGTGACTTGGGATGATCTTCAAATATTATTGCAAATGAATTATACTGATATTTTGAGAAAAGGGTTTGTTTTAGAATGGTGTAGTGACTGCAAGAAAAAAGGTGAGAACTGCGAAAAATGCTTTCATTCTGCAGCTGATTTTCTTAATATGACCATTCCTTTTTTTTTTTTTTTAATCTGTATAGATGTATCTCATTTTTTTCTCTCGGCTTAATTGGTTCAGAGTTCAAGGCTTGCAAAATTGCATAATTAACATTTGAATCTTCCCAATGCAGGGAGTGATGCAAATGTTCTGTTGAAGGTTGGCATAGGTAATTTTCTGTTAACATAGTATTTGTTTTTGTATCATTTAATATATTTATCTACGTTTATTTATATGCGATGGATTCGTAAGTCACAATTGGAAGATTTTTTTTCTTAATTAATTTTTTTAAAGTTATTTTGGAACAGACCGAATACAATTAACATTAATAAGATTTGGGGAGTGGATCAAGTAAGGAATTTTTTCGGGATGAGATTTGATAGTCATTTTTAAGTTTGAAATCAATGGCTGCAGTCTTAGTTTTACAATATCTAATATTAGTTCAAACAAGATGGAGAAAAAAATGAAAAAAAAATGTGATTTCACAATCAATTAATGAAATTTCACAATCAATTAATGAGATTCCAGAATATTCACAAAAAATATCAAACAAAAAAATCAAATTTCAGAAAATTAAAGAAAATAATTTTAAAAAGTATAAAAGGCCTAAATCTTTTGTTAAATATTTATAATAATATAAAAGGCCTAAATTTTTTATTAAATAATAAAACAATTAAGAAGTATTAATTGAGACAGACTAAAAAGGAAATTAAAAACTTCAAACTGGGACGGAGGGAATAATAATTTATCCCTTGAAGTCCTTGTTTAGGATTTAAAAAGCAATGGAATAACTCGGTGACTTTGAAAATACTTTCTCCGTCATGTTTTTACTTTCCTTTTTGATATTTCCCAATTCAAGTTTCTTATTTGCTTTATTCCTTATGTTGGGTTTGGTGCCATCTAATTTGGGGATGCCTAAATTAGGGGATTAAACAACAATTTCGAAATTCCTGACACAGCTGCAGAGGAAGCGACTGCGCCAAGAGCAGGGCGCGATCGCGCCAAGCTACTGGACAAAAGGAGCGACCGCGCGGAAAGGGGCGCGCGGCCGCGCTGAGTTTCTGCCTTGAGGGAGCAATCGCGCCCTACCAAGGGGCGATCGTGCCCTATGCCGGATCAGGCCTATCAGCGGCAGAAATCTGTTTAGGGTTGAAAACCCTTCAGGTTAGCATTATGGCATATAAATAAGCTTACCCCTAACCATATTTACAGCTAGTTCCTTTTGCTCATCTGTTTCTCTAGAGCTAGGGTTTGCACAGAAAGGAATTATTTGCCAATAATTCGTGCATTAGATTATAGATTGTAATCAGTTGATTTCCATAAAATAATAATATTTTCTAGCTCTGCCCGTGGACGTAGCCATGTTGGTGAATCACGTATATTCTTGTTTTGTATGATTATTGCTTGTTTTCTATCTTTTAATAGACTCTGTTCCAACAAACTGGTATCAAAGCCGGTCAGGTTGATAAATGTATAGAGTGTTCCGCTGCAGAAGATGAGATCAGGAATTGAATCACCGGTCGACAAGTTTAATGGTAAAAATAGTTTTTCCTTTGGAAAATCAAGATTAAAGCCTTGTTGAGAGACAAAGGCTTGTGGGCTCCATTGGATGCTGCAATTAGAGCTGTCAAAATTGAGCCCGACCCATAGGTCCGGTCCAGCCCGCCCGGATTTTTAGGACCTGGGCCTCAAATTAGAAGGCCCGTAAAAAATCGGGCCTCTTTGGCCCGACCCGGTAGGCCCGTGGGCTCATGCGATCCGAACATGAAAAGCCCGGCTCGACCCGGCCCTTAAAACTCAAGAAAATGAATTGTTGGATGCATTATGCATGCAATCATCTTACTTAATTTACTGTCTTTGATGTATCTGAGGAAACCAATGCATCTTATCTAAAAACATCCACGTTGTTTACATATTAAGGTGACCATGTAGCATATCTTTGTCTTGTGTTTCCAGGAACACTCGCACATGTATTCATACTCCCGGGTCTCCCCCAATGATTCCTGATGACCTTTCTAAGTCCAGTATGTTATCAGCATTGGATAGAGCCAAACTTGTCTATTTTGATGTCAGATTACATGAAACAGCTTTAGTTGTTGCACATGAGGTAAAATACCACTATTTGATTTTTGGTTTTCTGTTTTAACAATCTTCTTGACCTTGATTGTCATATGTCAATATGTCAACTGATCTTTAGTTGATAGATCACCAAGCAGTTCCTAATCGTCCACTACATTTTTCATATCATATGTGATTGTCCAACTTTAGCTGCATGTGCAAAAGTTGATTTTGTTTTTGCTTTCTGTACGTGGCTGAACCTAAGGGTGCAACAATATTCTACCAAATTATTTATTTTATGTTTGTTAAGTAAACAAATCATCTAAATGCTTAATCTATTGCATAGGGGACAATTAATGCTTAATCTTAGGCCCGACCCAGCTCGATGGTCACATGGGCCGGGCTTGACTTTTACTAGGCCCAACCGGCCCGGCCCGTTTGACAGCTCTAGCTGCAATCAGAGATCGTTAGGATACAAAGGGCAAAGCAGAAGCCGTTCCCACCCGTGCTGTCGCGGCTGCAAATGCAGAAGGTTCGAAGAAAGCGAAGAAGATAGCAGAGAAGGAAGAGGCAGATCTGATCGCGCTAGATGAGATGGCCCACTCTAAGATTATCAGGTGTCTAGATGATGATGTTCTAGCGGATATTTCAGATACCGATTCCGGAGGTGTTTTGTGGCTTGCGTTGGAATACATATATTTGACACAATCATTGACCAACAAACTATATCTGAAGCATAGGCTATACTCTCTCCGAATGCAAGAAGCTACGCCTATTAGGGATCACCTAGATAGATTTACATATTTATTACTTGAACTGCGTAATATAGATGATAAGGTTACTGATGAGGATGTTGCATTAATGCTTCTTGTTTCCTTGCCTTTATCATATGGGCACTACTACGTTGACTCTAGTATCAATGGTAAGGAGACGGTAACTATATGAGCACTACTACGTTGACTCTAATGTAGATGATAAGGTTACTGATGAGGATACATTTGATACGAGCAGCTATGATGGGGATTATGATCTAGTAATAGAAGAATCTGCAAAACACTCGGATGCGTGGATTCTTGATTTTGGGGCTTCTTATTATATCAGTTCGAGTAGAGAGTGGTTTACAACTTATGAGCAGCTAGATGGTGGCCAACAGTGTTACTTGCAGGGTTGATGGTATTGGCTCGATCAAGCTACGGACTTATGATGGTAAGTTCTGCACTTTGAACGATGTGAGGCATGTTCCACAGATGACGAACAACCTGATATCTCTTTGTCAGCTCGACAACAAAGGGTACAGTTTCAAAGGTAAAGGTGAAGCAGTTTATGTCTACAAAGGTTTTGAAATGGTTCTGAGAGGCCTTAAGCGGGGCTACTTGTATTTCCTCTAATGAAGGACGCTTTCTGGGTCAGTATTGGTTGCATCATCTGAAGTGGTTAAGGAGGATATGATAAAGTTGTGGTATAATAGGATTGGGCACATGAGCATTGGAGGGATGCAAATATTGGCTAATCATGGTCTTTTGTGTGGCCATAAGGTAAAGGATCTGAAGTTTTGCGAGCAATGTTTACTTGGGAAGATGCAGCGAAGCAAGTTTCCTAATGGGATTCACAGAACGAAAGGTAGTCTGGATTACATTCACTCAGATTGTTTGGGACCTTCACGTCAGGAATCATTGAGGGGTCTCATATATTTATTGTCCATGATTGATGACTACTCGAGGAAGACTTGGGTAATTATTATGAAACACAAGAGTGAAGCTCTCACCAATTTCAAACAGTGGAAGACATTAGTGGAGAATCAGACAGGGAAGAAGATCAAGCGACTCCAGACAGATAATGGTTTGGAGTTCTGTAGTGCTGAGTTCGATAAGTTTTGTAAGCAAGTGGAGATTTCTAGACATCTCACTGTCAGGGGTACACCACATCAAAATGGTGTACCAGAGTGCATGAATCAGACATTGTTGGCTAGGGAAAGGTGCATGCTCTCCAATGCAGGGTTGTCTAAGCGGTTCTGGACAAAATCGATTAGTACAACATGTTACTTGATAAATCGCGAAACACATACAATTATCAGTCTCAAAGTTCCTAATGAGGTATGGTCATGTAAACCTGTTGATTATTCTAATTTAAGGGCTTTTGATTGTACTACTTATTATCATGTGGATGATGGAAAGTTGGAGCCAAGGGCTAGAAAAGGGGTATTAATGGGTTATGGAGATGGTGTCAATATATACCGGATTTGGTTTCCATCAGAGGGTAGGTTAATAATAAGTAGGAATGTTGTTTTTGATGAAAACTCTGTGCTTATCCCTATTATGAGATTTGTGGCTGTATCAGGTATTGGTAGTATTGATAAACAGGTGAAGCTACAAGATACTTCGAGTTGAAGCGGTTCGATCGAGATGTTTATCAGATCTACCGACGTAAAATGTAAGCACCGAAAAGTTCATCACCAGTTTCCGAGTAACGTGGGTTAGCTAAAGAGAGGTCTAGACGGGCTAATTTCGGAAAACCTCCAGTGTGGTATGGTTTTTAAGACATGGTGTCTTATTCGGTTCATGTTGCCGAGGAAGTAGAGCCCGATGCTTCGAAGCCAGCTACATTCAAGGAAGCAGTTACATGTTTAGAGTCCGTTTAGTGGTATGCAGCTATGGGGGACGAGATGGAGTCAATTCACAAGAATTCGACATGGGAGCTAACCAAGAGGCCAGAGGGTAGAAAGATTGTGACTTGCAAATGGGTATTCAAGAAGAAGGTATGTCATCATCAGAGGGGGTCAAGCATAAAGCTCATGTAGTTGAAAGGGGTTTCACACAGCGGGAGGGTGTTGACTACATTGATATTTTCTCACCAGTGGTTAGACACACTTCTATCAGATTGATATTAGCAATGGTGGCACATCAGGATTTAGAGCTCGAACAACTAGATCTAAAAACAACTTTTATACTTTGAGAGTTGGAAGAGGAGATTTAAATGACAACCAGATGGGTTTCAAGTTCCGGGAAAAGAAGACTATGTGTGCAGGTTGAAGAAGTCCTTGTATGGACTCAAGTAATCGCCTTGGCAGTGGTACAAGCGGTTTGACAACTATATGACAGAGATTGGATACACAAGGAGCGCGTATGACTGTTGTGTGTATCACAATAAGGTAGTGGATGGTTCAATTATCTATCTGGTTCTTTATGTTGACGATATGTTGATAGCGGCTCTTAAGAAGTCAGATATTCAGAAGTTGAATGGTCTACTGTATGTAGAGTTCGAGATGAAGGATTTGGGTGTGGCAAAGAAAATTCTGGGTATGGAGATATACAGCGATAGAAGCCAACAGAAATTGTTCTTATCCCAGAAAGATTACATCAAGAATGTTTTAGAGAGGTTTGGCATGTCTACAGGAAGCCGTTAAATTTTTCGAGTGCAACGAATACACGTCTGTCGGTTGCCTTTACACCCAAGTCGGATGAGGAGAAAGAGTACATGGCTCGAGTATCCTATGCTAGTGCAGTTGGTAGTTTGATGTATGCTATGGTTTGCACTAGGCCGAATCTCGCTCATGCTGTTAGTGTTGTTAGTAGGTTAATGGGGAATATTGGTAAGGAACATTGACAAACAGTGAAAAGGATCTTCAGGTACCTTAGAGGTACAACAGATGTTGGGCTCATTTATGGAAGTGGTACAAAATGTGCAGTTGAGGGTTACTGTGATTCAGGCTACTCTGGAGATGTTGACACGAGTAAATCTATGACCGGGTATGTGTTCACTTTTGGTGGGTCAGTTGTCGGCTACTCCACAATCTACGGTGACATTGTCTACTATAGAGTTGGAGTACATGGCATTGACAGATGCTGCTAAAGAGGGGATATGGCTAAAGGATTTGATCAGCGACCTTGGATTACATCAGAATCAGGCTACAATATTTTGTGACAGTTTGAGTGCAATTTGTTTGGCCAAGGATCAAGTTTATCACGAGAGAACCAAGCACATATATTTGAGGTATCATTTTCTGAGAATTGAGAAGCGGATTAAGGTGAAAAAAGTGGGTAAACAGATCAATAGCCCTATGTAGAAGATTAATCATATCAATCAACTATCAATCACAACCATGTTATATAGCATATAATTGTTTTCTCAAAACAACACACATAAAATCATAGATCTATTTCATATAGCATGTAAAGCATTTAATCAAATTAAATCTAGCATGCCAATTTTAACCCAATCATGATAAAACGCGGCTCTGATGCCACTGTTGGGTTTTGGGGTTAAAAACGCAGCGAAAGTCTCAAACAAATAGCACAAAACCCTAGCCTTGAATCCGTCTAACATGAAGAGATTAAAACTATGAAATAGATTTACATACCTTATCAGCGACTTTGTTGTTCGAAAACGAATCTTAGATTCAAACTTTGAATCTTTGACGAACCTTTGATCTTCTTCCTTGTTCCAAGCCTTGTGATGAATCAATGATTGTAAGTCTTCAAGCTTTTGGTGATAAAATAATCACCCTCTATCGGTAATTCATACGCGAACGAATCAAGATCTTGTATCTTGAAGGATTGCTAGATGATTCCGATTGTTGAATCGATATTCAACAATCAATAGATGTTTTGGAATTGATTTGGGGTGTTTTTGATCTTTGATTCTTTAATCAAAATCAATGTTTTAGTGTTTCCAAAACTCTAAAAATGTCTACCTTGGCTGAGGTGAAAGAGGCTATTTATACTTTATAAAAAGCCCTAAACCTAGCCAAAACCGGAGTTTGGAGGACCTTGTCCCGCGCGGGACATATCGTATCTCGCGCGGTACAAGTATTCGGCAACTTGGGAGCGGTCGCTCGCCATGATTGGGAGCGGACGCTCACTTTGTCCAGAACCTTTGTCTTGCTCGGGACAAGCTTGTCTAGCGCGATACAACCCTCCTGCCAGCATCCAGAAGTCCAATTTCCAATTTTGAGCCATTGTTCAATCTGTTCTTTGTGTGTGACCCTTTAGAAATTATATTTATGTTGGTAGTGAGTTGAAACATCAACCTCACATGACATAAGTGATCTCTAGCAAGCCATTATGTCCACCCAATTAAATATAACATCAAAGCTTGATTCCTTGATAGATCAATGTCACAACCCCTTTGTCCACAATGCCATATTGAACATGAGTCATGGTTCACGTCAACTCATATTGTTCAATGCTTTCTTGATTCCGAATGTGTTGATAATCCAAGTGCATTTGATCTCTATCAAATCTCTTGAGTGTGGCCACACATTTCATCAACACTATTCATCGAGGGGCTCAAGCAAATATCTCTCTCAATGAGAGGGACAAATCCCATCTTGACTTATCATTCTTCTCTATAAGAATCCAATCGTGCCAACATAGCCCTTATTGCTATCCTATTAAAGATAGTGTTAGACTACATCAAACACAACGTTCATTATGTGAAAGAAGATGATAATCTCAGGTGCAAAGGATTCTAATGACACGACTATCATGAGATTTAATCATGACATATATGACCATAGACCATGTCATAAATCTCATAGGTAGGTTATGTCCAGTACCTTGTTCTCTAACAAGTACCCATAAGTGTAATGTGCATCCCATGCATATAATCTTCTCTATGATTATCCATTATCAACTTATACTAGTTATTCACAATAACTAGGGACGCAGATTATTAAAATAAACATGCAAAACATATAATAAACCAAATAAATATTCTCTATAATAAACGGTAAAGACGATTACATAACGGTATTAAGTTATAAGTCAAACATAACTAATACGCCTAGGGCATTACACCAACAATGGCATCGACTTAGGTAGTTGTAGTGGGTGTAGTGGAGGTGCGGGGTGGGAACCCTCAATAAACTTGTAAAGATCATAACTGATGCAGGAGAAGATGAAGCGCCAGGCGGCCGCCCCATAAGGTACCAGGCGGACGCCTCAGAAGGATTCAACGGAGGTGGAGTTTCTGGTGTTGAGGCGGGCGCTTCAACAAAGCCCAAGCGGGCGCCTCACAGTGATCCAAACATGGGCAACGTTTCGGAGTTCCAGGCGGGCGCATGAGGAGAATCAAGGCGGGCGCCTCACGGAGGAAGTTGATCGACCATGGTTACTGGATTTCAGGCAGGCGCCTAGCCCTAGTCCAGGCGGGCGCCTCGCGTCGACGGAGGAGTTTTCTAATTACGTTTTATTAGGTTTTACTGTTTATTTTGACTATTAAGTGTAGGGTATTTTGGTCATTGGTTCATGTTTTATCCTTAGGGTTTAGGGAAGTATTTAAACAACTTTTAGACATGTTTAAACTCAGTTTTTTGATTGATAAATTCAAGGGTTTTATCTCTTTTCTGGTGAATTTCAGTTCTTTGTGTCTTAGGGTTCTTCGCTTGAAGAATTATTGTGATTAGTGCGCTAATCACGAATCTATCGTGCTTCCGTGCTGCGTCAATAACCAATGAGGGTGGCTTCAATTTGAGTTTTCCAAGAGATAATATTTGTGGAACGGAGGGAGTAATATTTTGAGGAAGGAGTTTGTTTTACAATGTGTTCAGTCTAGAGCTGATTTTGTCTTAATATGACCTTTCGTTCTTTCTCTATAGATGTATTTCAGTTTTGATATAGCCGTTTCACTTTTAATCTGGTCTGTGATGTTTGAGCATCATTCTCTAATGCTTGAATCTTTCCAATGCCGGGAAAAATCATTCGAATATTGGGTTGAAAGTTCGGTTAGGTAATTTATTGTTAACTTCTGGAGTATTTCTTTTGTACAATGAATGTTGATATCTTCAGCTACATTTATTACACGTGAATGATTCATAACCTCATAATAAAATATTTTGTCATTTACATGACTGGCAGGTGTAGGTGTATCTACTATATTGTTGGCCATTGGTGTCATAATATACTTCTGTTGTCGGAAGTCTTCATGTAGAGAATCATTAGCCTTCTGGAAGTCAAGAACAAAAAATGACAAGAACATTGAAGCCTTTATAACTCAATACGGATTCTCTACTCCAAAAAGATACAAGTTCTTCGAGATCAAGAGAATGACAAACTCATTCAAACATGAACTGGGTAAAGGCGGCTTTGGAACTGTGTTTAAAGGGATGCTGCAAGATGGTTCTCTCGTGGCAGTAAAGGTTTTGAAGGAATCCAAAGGGAATGGAGAGGAATTTATTAATGAGGTTGCAAGTATTGGCAGAACTAGTCACATTAATATTGTCGCTCTTTTGGGATTTTGTTACGAGGGTAAAAAAAGAGCTCTTGTATACGAGTTCATGCCTAATGGATCTTTGGAGAAATTCATAAATCATAACTTACCCACAGAGAGCACACAGCATCTTGCAGTGGAAAAACTATTTGAAATTGCAGTTGGAATCGCTAGAGGGCTTGAATACTTGCATCGTGGATGCAACACTCGTATTTTGCATTTTGACATCAAGCCACATAACATCCTTCTCGGTGAAGACTTTTGTCCGAAGATAGCCGATTTTGGGCTAGCTAAACTTCATACAAATAAAGACAGTATTATATCCATGGTGGAACCTAGAGGGACAATTGGCTACATAGCTCCAGAAGTGTTCAATAGAAATTTTGGTGGAGTCTCACATAAATCTGATGTCTATAGCTATGGAATGATGGTTTTAGAAATGGTTGGTGGAAGAAAAAATATCAATATTCGTGTTAATCATAGTAGCGATATATACTTTCCACAATGGATTTACAAGCAGCTTGAGCTAGACGAAGATTTACGAATGCCCATTATAGAAAACGAGATAGCAAGAAAGATGATAATAGTAGGGTTATGGTGCATACAACCAAGTCCATCAGAAAGGCCGTCAATACGTAAGGTGGTGGAAATGTTGGAAGGAACTATAGAAGTCTTGCAAATTCCACCCAACCCAATCTTCGCTTCTCCTCCACGCTCACCGGTAACTTCATCTCACACACTAGAAAGTAGTATATCCCTTGAATATGAGAAATAAATGTTTCAATACATGGCTCTATTTCTATCTATTTTTTACAAATATAAATGATACCTACTTCGATGATACAGATGCAATCTGAAGACTCGATCTTCTATTTTCTTAGGTAAATTCCATTACTGTATGTTCCGTTTGTGCTATGGTTCTATGTTCTTGCCTCAGAACAAGTGTACAATCAAGAAAATGCTAGGAAATGCATTAGCAATTGTTTTTGAGCTGCAAATAATTTCATCTTTGATTGACAGTAGTGTTAAATCAATGTACTCAGTGGCACGAAATAAGAGTCCCTTATCCCTTAATTCATGTGTGTCAAGTTAAAGGAGACCCTTGATTTGTGATGGAATACTAAGCTATTTAGTTACGGCTGTAAATGATGTATCTGATGTATCCCTCAAAGAAGCAAGCCTTCCGATTTGATTTTGTTTCCTATTTTGAAGTGTTTTAATTAGGATTGTTTTGTTTTTCCTTTTCCAAGCGGGTTTTGGAATTCCGATTTAATTTTGTTTCCTATTTTGAAGTGTTTTAATTAGGATTGTTTTGCTTTTCCTTTTCCAAGTAGTTTAGGGTTTTGTTTAGAGTATAAATACTCTCTTTCATTGTTTGTTTTAGGATACGTTTTTGATAATTAAATTAAATTGAATTGCTTTGCAATTGAAGGTTTTTACCTTGAAGCTTTTAGCTTGTTTGTTGAAGTTCTTTGAATTTCTTGTGAAGGTTCTCATCTTTTGGTGTTTACCTCTTCAAATCCTAATTCAATTGTTGATTCAATTCGAATTGGGTCAAATAGTTGTTGATTCAATTATTTGCCTATCTTTTTATTATTCCGCTGCAACTCGTTTACATCAGTTGGTATCAGACGAAGGACGATCCAAGGAAGAAATTCTAAAAAAAAATAAAAAATGAACAACAATGGAGGTCAAAGTCAAACCCCATATATGGATATACTCAATAGTTTTCTGACGTTTGCTCAACAACAGAAACTTTATTATATAGATTTGATGAACATGGAACGATTTAAAGCAGATATATATGAGCAAAGTTTTTCGGAGTTTTCAGAATTTGGAAATCATATTCAAGCAGATGCGGAACGAAGGAGGTATCAACGACATAGAGAGGATTCCAAATATTATTCCAGCAAAGTCGATTTCTTTACTGCAGATATCCAAAGATTGACAACGAAAATATCGGCTGAATTAAAGCGCCTGGAGGAAGAAAATCGCATTGTCGTTGAAGAAATTCCTGTCCAACAAGAAGATCCTGTTGAAGAGGAGTCTATTGTTGAAAATCTATGTGCAAAGGACGAGGACATTCAGGTTTGTGATAATAATATTCCTTCCCTTATTATAAACCCTGTTCATGCCCCTATTGAGTCCAAGGTGAATTATGAAATCCAAAGTAATTGGTTTGTTGCAAAATCGAATTTTGTATTGGGCGATAATTTTGTCGGTGATTTTATTATGAGTGAGCATGTGGAGGATGAGGAGGTTGATCGGCCAAGAGATAATGGGATTAATACGGATGATAGTCTTATATTTTCGGAGGAAATTTTCATGCGTTTATTTATGCTTCGTCGTCATATGTATTCCAAATACTTGTTTAAATGGGATGGACACGTTTTCTTCTTTCTTCCAAGGATGAGAAAAGATTTGCTTTATTCGAAATATCTCTTTATTTGGGATGGAAGATGTCAGATGTTGATCAAGGGGAGGTCGGGGCGGAAGGTCAACAAAGGAGGGTCAAAAACTTCAAGATCATGTTCTTTTTCTAAAGACCAGAATTCGGAGACGAATTCTTTTGAAGTGGGGGTGTATGATGTATCTGATGTATCCCTCAAAGAAGCAAGCTTTCCGATTTGATTTTGTTTCTTATTTTGAAGTGTTTTAATTAGGATTGTTTTGTTTTTCCTTTTCCAAGCGGGTTTTGGAATTTCGATTTAATTTTGTTTCCTATTTTGAAGTGTTTTAATTAGGATTGTTTTGCTTTTCCTTTTCCAAGTAGTTTAGGGTTTTGTTTAGAGTATAAATACTCTCTTTCATTGTTTGTTTTAGGATACGTTTTTGATAATTAAATTAAATTGAATTGCTTTGCAATTGAAGGTTTTTACCTTGAAGCTTTTAGCTTGTTTGTTGGAGTTCTTTGAATTCCTTGTGAAGGTTCTCATCTTTTGGTGTTTACCTCTTCAAACCCTAATTCAATTGTTGATTCAATTCGAATTGGGTCAAATAGTTGTTGATTCAATTATTTGCCTATCTTTTTATTATTCCGCTGCAACTCGTTTACATCAGTAAATGAGTCTGAGTTATGGTTTGCATACTTGAACTTGAGCTTGAGCTCGAGCTCATTTGAAAATTATTGAGTTTGAGCTTCATTTGAGTTTTTTTTTGAGCAAATTTGGCTGTACAAACTCAAGTCGAAACGAGTTTTAATTTTGAGCAGCCCAAGCCGTTATCTAAGTCAAGTTTTAACCAACCGAGCACAAGGTTTAAAAAATATATATACAAAAAAGGAGAAAAAGCCATTCAGCCGAGATCCAGTTTGAGCAGCAAAAAAAAGTATATCATACTTTCCCAGTCTCATTAATTTGGTACATTTAACTTTTAATATTCAATACAAGTGAACTTTTACCAATCATTAATATCAACTTAATTATCATGCTGAAATTCTGAAATTGTTATCACTACACAAAGTGATTTATTAATAATAATTTTTAGAATTTTATTAGAATGATTCAATTGGCAATAATATTTTGTCAGAATTTCAGATGTAGATGTGTCGACCATTAAAAGTCAAATGCGGTCAAACAAAATGAGACGAAGAAAATAATATCATACAAAATTATAAGTTAAGAGTGAATTTATCAAGCTTATCGAGTCAAATTTGAATTTGAGCCGATAGTCAACAATGAAAAAATAGAGTTTGTTTTTTCTTTTTCTGACGTCATTGAGATGTGTCATTTTGTTATATTTCTCTGTTTCATAATCACTGTACTTTCTATAGATTAATAACTTCAGAACTCTCAGGTTCAAGTCATGAGCTCTAAGGCCACTCCCATCAGTGAGACCATTCACTGTGGTGACCCTCACTTGAGGGTCATCAAATACGACAACCAAGAAATGAAAAAAAAAAAAAATGGAAAGTCAAGCTTTTGTTTTGCCCGGGCAACCAGCCGACTGGAAGGTTGGGTCAGGTTGTTTGAAAATTTTTGCCACATGTCACCCAATAATTGGGTGACATGTTTTTATATAAATATATTTTTAAAATTAATATATTTTATATAATTATATAAAATAAAAAAATAAAAAATATATCAAAATTTATATTTTTTTTTATCTATAAATACAACCTAATTTTTTTACAAACATCCTACAACTCTCTTTTTCTCTACATATTCTCCATCACACTTCTATTTCTTCATTGTGATGGATCCAAATCACCCCAACTATTATCAGGGTTCCGAAAATTTTCCAAACTTTGGATCTTACTTCCACACACAAAATTTTCCAAACTCAGAAGGTGAACAAAATTCTCAATATTATCAAAATTCTCAATTTTCTCCAAACCTCACTCAAAATCCTACCTCTGAAGAACTTCCCACCAGAGAAAATGTCTCTCGCAATTTGTTTGGGAATGTTCAACACCCAAAACAAAATCAGAAAGGAGCAAAGAATATAAGTTGGTCTCGTGAAAGAAGATGTAGCTCTTATGTCAGCTTATATCTTTGTTAGCGAAGATAGTATATGCGGAAAAAACCAAAAAAAGGTTGCGTTGTGGTCACGTGTGCACAAATTGTATCACGAAACTCAAGCAGAAAATCCAGACGAGCTCAACCCAAGAAATATCGAATCACTAAAAGGTCGTTTTAAACGACTTAATGAAAATGTAGGCAAATGGGTTGCGGCTCACGGAAGAAGCAAATCGTAGGAAAAGAAGTGGAATGAGCCGAGAAAGATATTGAAATGGAAGCTCATACAATTTATGAAGCGGGTGGCGGAAAATTTCAAGACTTGATTGTTTACAATGATGTTATGAGTAAACATCCAAGGTGGGCTGTAACGTCTCATCGTGACGCAAGACGGTCTCGTCTTGAAGATGATGTGAACGATGATCAAGAAAGTGGTGGCAGCACGAAAAGATCAAGGACTTCTGAAGATGATGTGAACGATGATCAAGAAACTCCAACTCCTGAAGGTTCAACTATTTCTCGTCCAATGGGTAGAGATAAGTCAAAAAAGAAAGCAAAAGGTAAGGCAACACAATCTGAATCGAATCAAGTGGGCAGAACTTCGTGCATTGAGACTCACCAAATCCAATGAATATTCATTAATTGCCGAGAAACTCGAATTGGAGCGCCAAAAGCTACAAATGAATTCCTTGAAGATGGAAAAAGAATGTTGAACACATTACTGGCGAAAGATAAGCTATCTCCAGAGGACGAAGAGATGAAACGCCGACTAATTGACCTTGTGTTCGGGAAAACTTGAATTAATGTTTAAATTGCCATTGTGTTTAGGCAAACTTAAATTATGTGTGATGTGTGGTGTGTGATATGTGTTTTCCTCAAATAAATTATGTGTGATGTGTGAGATATGTTTTCCTCAAATAAATTATGTGTGATATGTGAGATGTGTTTTCCTGAAATGAAATTAATGTCATTGGATTCTTGCTCTCTTTCTCTCTGCACACACAGATGCATTGGAAACACTGCACACACACATGCAAACATAAAGACATCACATGCATTGGATTCTTTCTATCACATGCATTGTATCTCTCTTTTTCTCTCTTTCTCTCTGCAAACACTGCACACACACATGTCATTGGATTCTTGCTCTCTTTCTCTCTGCACACACAGATGCAAATATTATGATGATGTTTGAATTCTTTCTCTCTTTCTCTCTTTTTCTCTGCACACACACATGCAAATACTATTCAATGTTTGAATTCTTTCTCTCTTTCTCTCTTTTTCTCTGCACACACACATGCAAATACTATTCAATGTTTGAATTCTTTCTCTCTTTCTCTCTTTTTCTCTGCACACACACATGCAAATACTATTCAATGTTTGAATTCTTTCTCTCTTTCTCTCTTTTTCTCTGCACACACACATGCAAATACTATTCATATTTTGGATTCTTTCTCTCTTTCTCTCTGCACACACACATGCAAACCTTATACATATGTCTCAAAAATGCAAAATAAACTCACTCAAAATTCTCAAACCTTTTACCATTTCACTTAAAAATGTCTCTAACTCTCACTCTTCAAGAGAATCGGACTCAAGTTACGATGTTTCGATTCCAACACTCTTGATGAATGGGAAGAACGAGTTCATGAACAAAATCATCAAATTGATAGCATCATCGAGAATATGCTACTAAACAATCCTAATTTGATTGTAGGAGCTCAAAATTCTCTGATCGATAGAAGGTTTATTGATAGGGAACGCGAGATTGGTGAGGAACGTTTGATGAAAGACTATTTTGTCTCGTAATCCAACGTATTCTCCTGAGCTCTTCCGACGTAGATTTCGCATGCGTAAATCGCTTTTCTTCGTATAGTGGAAGCTATTTGTTACTATCAACGATACATTTTTTCAAGAGGGAAATGATTGCGGGTAGAAAATCTCTTTCACCATTGCAAAAATGTACTGGAGCCATGAGGGTGTTGGCTTATGGGATATCATCAGATGTTGTTGATGAATACTTACGAATGAGTGCAACGGTAACGAGAGATGCTATCATCCATTTCGTAGAAGGTGTCATTTCTTGCTTTGGTGACACATACCTTAGACGGCCTAATAAACAAGATTTGGAAAGACTACTCTATGTTGGGGAACAACGTGGTTTTCCTGGCATGATTGGTAGCATTGATTGCATGCATTGGGAATGGAAAAACTGTCCTACTGCTTGGGCTGGGCAATATGCAGGGAGAAGTGGAAAGCCAACAATCATTTTGGAAGCTGTTGCATCATATGATTTATGGATATGGCATGCATTCTTTGGAACACCAGGCTCATGCAACGATATTAATGTTCTCCATCGATCTCCGCTTTTAGTGATGTTTTAGAAGGTCGAACACCAAAGGTCGATTACATCGTGAATGGTCGCCAAAATAATAGGGCATATTATCTCATTGATGGCATCTATCCTTCTTGGGCTGCATTTGTCAAGTCAATTAGAAGTCCTATGATTCTAAAGCATAAGTTGTTCGCTCAACGCCAAGAGGCTGCTAGAAAAGATGTAGAGCGAGCCTTTGGAGTTCTACAAGCTCGCTTCGCATTTATTCGACGTCCATGTCTTGTTTGGGACAAGGATTTGATGGGAAAAATTATGATGGCTTGTATCATCATGCATAATATGATTGTAGAGGATGAACGAGATACATACCTACACTATTATGATCCCACGTAATTTTTGATGGATGTACCTTCGGGAGGAGAGATCGAACTTCCTCAATACTCTACCGCACGCATTGCAAGTTTGGTTTCCACTTATATGGTTAATAGAGATCAACTTCGCAACAGAGAGGCTCATAGCGCTCTTCGTAATGATTTGATTGAAAGCACATATGGGAGAAATTCAGACTAATAATTGAATATGTAATTTGCATATTATGTATGCGTAATTTAAAATTCAAGTGTTGTATTTGTAACTTTTATAATTTATTTTTGATTTGATTTTATCTATTTTATTTTCATTTTGTTGTCAAGTAAATTATGAATTTATAATTGTATGGGTAATTATTTTTAATGATTGTACGGGTAATTTTAGAAATATTATTACTAATACATTATATAAAAAAAAATGATAATTATATAAAATAAAAAAATAAAGAATATATCAAGTAAATTATAAATTATGAATTTATAATTGTATGGGTAATTATTTTTAATAATTGTACGGGTAATTTTAGAAATATTATTACTAATATATTATTTAAAAAAAATAAAATGATAAGTATTTTAGATAAGTTGGAGTAAAGAGAAATAAATATTTTATTAAAAGGTTGGGTTGGGGTTGGGTCACTGATGGGAGTATAAATTATATAAGGTTGGGGTTGTGTAAATGGAAGTGAGAGAAATTAATATTTTAATAGAGGTTGGGTTGGGTCAGGGTCACCACAGTGAATGGTCTGACTCTCATGAGAGAGTCACTGCAAAAAAAAAATAAAAATAAAAATTCAAAGAAAGTCACGGAAACATACAACCTAGGTTGGCCAATTGCTCACGGTTGACCCGTAGGGTCACAATTTGCATCTTTTCTTTTTTTTTTTTTTTTGATCAAATTATTTTGATTTTGTATTTATATAAATATATTTTTAAAATTAATATATTTTATATATTAATTTTATTTTTAAAAGTTTGGGTTGGGTTGGGTTGGGTCGAGGTCACTGATGGGAGTATAAATTATATAAGGTTGGGTTGGGTTGGGTTGGATGAGAGAAATTAATATTTTATTTGAGGTTGGGTTGGGTCAGGGTCACTGATGGGGATGGTCGAGTAGCACAAAGTACGTTTCAATATAAAAATTGCTGAAATTTGTATTTTGAAGTCTTAGGCTCCGTTTGTTTGGGGGAAAATGTTTTTCGGAAAACATTTTTCTCATTTTTCGGTGTTTGTTTCGTACCAGAAAATGAGAAAAACTTCATTTTTATCTTATTTTCCGGAAAACATTTTCATTTTCCGAAAAACATTTTGCCGGAAATCGTTTTCCGAAAAATGTTTTACGCTAAACAAAAGGAGCCTTAGGGTGTGTTTATTAATATCAAATACTCCCTCCGTCCCACCTTAGTGTAGACTAAGGTGGTGGGCACAATAACTAAGGAATATTATTAAGATAATGGAAATGTGTGGTAGAAAATGAAGAGAGAGAATGAGTGGAGTGAATAGTAGGTTGGTTGAATAAATTGTATGGTGAAAAATGAAGAGAGAGAATGAGTGGGTGGAATAGGGAAAATAAAAAATAATAAAAAACTTTCTAATTTTGACAGTCTACACTAAGGTGGGACGGACGAAAAAGGAAAGAAGTCTACACTAAGGTGGGACGGAGGGAGTACTTATTAATGCTTATTACTGAATTTAATGTTTGTTGCTTATTACTGAATGCAATGTTTGTTGGTTAGGATAAAGTTGTTGAATGCATTAAATGAGATAATTAGGAATGGATCAACAAGACTGATCCAGTGCCATTAAGAGGCTGTCTGTCACCAAACGCACTGAATGTTCCAAGTGCTTACTGAGTCGGCAAGTTTACCCCATTCAGGGCTCATTATGAACAAACAAGCGCAACCTTAACAACCTGCTGAATGGATCTCTGAGGGGCCCAAACCAAATTTGGTCCCCCAAACTGTGAATCAGTCGTCTCAATAATTATAGAGGTCCTGTTCTTAATATAAATATTGAGGCCTTTAATATTTAAAATTTTTAGCCCTACCAACAATCAAGTAGGAAAAAAGAATAAAAAAGTACAACATAAATGTAGTGTACAAGAATCAAACTCAAGCCATTTGCATTTCAACAACCATCATGTCCACCAAAGCAAGTCTATTCCTTTGTAATAAGTTCGACGTCTATAATATATATACTGAACTTAAAAATTTTGGGGCCCTTAAAATTTTTGGACCATGTACAATTGAGATGCTTGCACATGCTTAAAATCGAGACTGCAGTGCAGTGTGAACTATTCTCTATGCTAGCATAGCCAGTGACAAGTACGTTTTTCTTTTTCAGTTGTCTTCTGGTCTTTTAAGTTGGATCCAAAATATTTGATGTTAAATTTTTCCAATTCCTGTCTTTCATGGTCCGGATTGCTTGATCTCATTTATTAAACCTTATCAGAATAACTTATTTTGACATATTTTAATTAGGACAGTTGGAAGAATTGCATCAATATAACGGAAGGGCGGAAGACCCTAGGGTCATTGGACCACATTTCAAATCCATAGATGCCCACGATAGATGAAAAATTCTACTGAAACTCACGCTCACACATTACCCATTTCCGTCGCTCTTATATCCAAATGTATAAGACAAAAATTAATCTTATGCATTAGGGTAGAAGGGTATTTTTTCACAATTTTTCACTTTTTCTTAAAAATAATAAAAAAGTCTCATATTTTATTATATAATTCGTTTCTATACCTAAAGGTTTAAGACTAGAATTACTCTTATAACTCAAGGTATACGAGTATTTTTTAGGGTTTATAATAGTGGTTTGTATTCATAACTAAACAAATACATAAAATTGAAGGTGCAAAGTAGAAAATTATGACGATTACCATGAAAACGAAGGAGAGAAAAACTAGATTGAATTGAACAAAGGCATTGTCAGACATTTGGCCCGTGGTCCGGGAGAAAGAAACTGCAGAAAGTTGATTGAGAGAGTAAGCAGGATCAGCCGATAAGTCATAATCTGAAAGTGCGGTTAAGAATTTTGGGTTTTTATGGGATTTTAATTTGAGTCCTTATTTGAGTGTGAGCTTTTGGATCTCGCATATACTTTTATGCATAAAGGTTTGGGCTATGGGGGTCTCGTGGAATTATTCCTTAAAGGGCACAAAATGGGTTTTGCAAAAAATTGTGGAAAGTGTATGGTGAAGTAAGTGTTATGAGTATAAAAAGTGAGGTAGGAGATCAAAAGTGGAGTATGGAATAGTAAGTTGATAGATGATGTGAATATTATAAGTGGGTCTCATAAATAAACATGTATCAATAACTATATAATGGCTGAAGTGAATAAGCTTTCTTTCCTAAAACAACAAAAAGAGCGGGAAAACTAAAATCTATTTCTGGAAACTAATTTAGACTTTAATATTCTAACTACTAATAATTACTCAACACCATTCTCTATGTATTTTTGCTGCATTCTTTCTCGATTTATGCATCAACATTTAAGCTTTTGTAGCTTACAAAAGAAGCTGCTCCATTTCTCTCTCTCTACAAAATATCTCTCTCTCTCTCTCTCTCTCTCTTATTACTGCAATCTGGTGAGTCCTTTTGTATTCCATTCACTCTTCTTCTCTATCTCTCTCTACTCCCTCTCTGGCGTCACTCTATTATAGCAGCAATATCATTTTCATTCACAATTTCTCATTTGCACATTGTTTCTTACTCCCTCTGATCTCTACTACTCCTCTGCCTGTAGAGTCACTCCCTCTTCCTCAAAACACCCTGCCCTCTGCTGCAACCAACGCCGTCGTCGCCTCCTCCACCCTCCTTGGTCGCTGCCGGGCTCGAATCCACCCAACTTGGTCGCGTCGGAAGATCGCAGAGGCACAAACGACTACCAGGGTGTCGAATCCGAGTACAAATCTGAAACCGTGTGTTTTATGGGAACATATTTATGTTTCCTTATTTAAAAAGTCTTCTATTATGGTAAGTAGATTTTGGGACTTTCATGGAGATTTATAAGTATCCTACTTTTACTAGGAATTGTAAATATAGTAAATATCTTTTATTTATGTACATAGTTTTATATTAGGACTAACCTACTAATATTTGATTTCCTTGTGAGTGTGTTTTATGTTTTCATATAGGAAAAGGAATCTCACAAAGGAAGAGGTCGATTGCATGAAGATCTTCTCAATGGTGCACTATAAATACAAGGCATTCAGCACAAGAGAAGAAACGGAATTTTAGAGAGAAAATTACTCATTCTTCATTGTATTCGACATTATTGTGTTTAGGTTGTGAGTGAAGGTTGTGCCTTACATCCGTAACTCACATCTAGGTTTTCATAGAGTTCTCTTGTTTTACTTCTGACTAGAATATATCCTACTTGGGAAAGGGGAGTTGTTCTTGTCGTAGAAGGTGATTAGAACTCGTTTAGTATTTTCATATTTTAGTTTTTCACTTATTTGTTTTTGTAAGAAACAAAAGTTTTTATAGTGAAAAGTTTTTGGGCGTAAGCCTAGTTTGCTGATCATATTGATCAGTAAGCGTAAATAACTCTTGAGTTATTGCATTTAATTTGCTTTTAATTATTTTATTCCGCTGCATTATCTGTGGATGTGTGGACAGTTGTGAGACACATCTGTACTCACATCCTTTGCCTGTTGTGTGATTAAGTTTCCTAGCTACACGAAACTTTCAATTGGTATCAGAGCCAACTCTCGAAATATTACTGAGTGTTGATCCAGAAAGTGTAGTCATTATGGAATGCCAAAATCACCAAAATAGGCCTCCTGTCTTGGATGGCACAAATTATTCTCTTTGGAAGTCTAAGATGCGAAATTACATCAAAAGTATTGATGAAAGGGCTTGGATGTGTATTCTTGTTGCATGGCAACCTCCTACTGTGGAGAAAAAGCCATCTTCTGGTGTTGGTGAGTCTATTTTCGAAAGAAAACCTGAAGAGCAATGGACTCTTGATGAAATACAAGCTGCAAATTACAATTCAAAAAGCTATGGGTGCTATTTCCAGCCATGTTTCTGGGAATATGTACAAGCTTATAACAAATGAGAGTATAGCCAAAACTGCTTGGGATATTTTGCAAACTCAATGTGAGGGAGCACCAAGTGTGAAGGCTACCAGGCTGAGAATTTTAATGGATAGGTTTGAGTTACTTCGAATGGAAGAAACTGAGGACATTGTGTCATATGCTGCTAAGATTCATGAGATTTCAAATGAATGCACAAGTCTAGGAGAATCTATCTCCAATGCAAGACTTGTAAGTAAGATTCTAAGGACCTTACCTGAGAGGTTTAACATTAAAGTAGCTGTGATTGAGGAAACAAAGGACACAAACACTGTAGGTCTTGACACAATCATAGGAATCTTGACTGTGTTTGAGCTTAACCTTGAGGCTCAGAAAAATAATAAAACACACAGTCTTGCTCTCAAAAGTGCTGCTGCACTTCCAAAAGAGCTTGTGGAATTATCTTCTGAAATTGACAAGTCTAATCTTGAAGATGAGGATGTAGCTTTTATTTCAAAGAAATTCAGTTCTATACTGAAAAATAGAAGGATAAGCAAATTCCCTAATAGACCTACTTCCAGTAGTACTGAAAAGTCAAAACCTAGCACTGACACTGGATTCAAGAAACCAAGCTTTGAAAATAAATCATCTGAATCTGTTCAATGTAGGGCATGTCGTGGCTTTGGCCATTATGCAAATGAGTGTGCTAACACACTTAAGAAGAAGGGAATGAGCTTAACTGCTACCCTTAGTGACAGTGAGGATGATGAAGAAGAAGTGGCTAATATGTCTGTCTTAAACTGCCATTCTGTGTTTAATGCATTTTCTGCAGATATAGAAGAAGATGAACCTGAAAATTTCTTGGATGTGGTCTCAGTTGTGAACACATCTGGTGTCACATCTGAACTGTTGCTGAACTGTTTCTCTGTAAAAGGAGATTCAGATGATGAAGATGAAGAAAGGGACATCCCCTATGAAAAACTCTTTGCAACATACAAAGAGCTACATACAGATTGGATGAAAAGATTGGACAAGATTGAGGTACTTGTTAAGGTAAATAAATCTCTCTCTGATAAATTGGCTGCTTGTGAGGATGAAAAAGCTGTACTTTCAAAGGAAAATGATGCTCAAAAAGATACCATTGCAAGACTTGAAGTCCTTGTGACCAAAAGAGAAGTTGACCTTGAAAAATTCAAGAATGAATGTGAAAAAGCTGAAAATACTTTTACTAAATTAAACAAAAGTAAAATGAAAATGGAAGAAGCTTTTTCTGTAGGTCAACGTGACAAAACTGGTTTGGGTTTTGAAAATAATTTTGTAAAGGAGGGATGTGAGGCTTCTACCTCAAAAATTGTGAAAAAACAAGCTTTTAAAGAAAAAGTCATTTTGAGTGAGAAAAGACCTAGGAAGAGGCATTACATTTGCCATTACTGCCTAGCTCCTGGTCACATTAGACCCTTCTGTTACAAACTCAAGGCTGATAAAAAGTCTGGTCATTTCAATCAGCCTCAGATGTGTGAGAAGATGTATGCACATCCTAACTCACATCCTGACAATCTGAGACCTCTGCAACCCAAAAAGAAAACTGTTAAACAGTGGGTGGCCAAACCAATTACCACCTGCAATGTTGTTTACTCCTCCCTCAAGAGTACTGTCTCTGGCTCTTGGTATTTTGATAGTGGGTGCTCTAGGCACATGACTGGAAACCAAGCAGTTCTTCTTGACTATGAAATGATTAATGGGGGAAAAGTAAATTTTGGTGGAGGTGCTCAAGGAAAGATTGTTGGGAAAGGAACCCTGGATGTTAAGGGTCTCCCAAAATTGCACAATGTGTACCATGTGGAAGGCTTGAAAGCCAACCTAATAAGCATCAGTCAACTGTGTGATGATGACCTATTTGTGAAGTTTGATAAGCACTTATGTGAAGTGTTTGAAAATGATAATAAATGTGTGTTTACTGGTCCTAGATCTGCTGATAATTGTTACCAATTTGGTGACAATCTTTCTTGCCTAAGCTCAAAAGCTAATGATGTCAATCTGTGGCACCAAAAATTGGGGCATGCTAGCTGTAGAACTCTGGAAGAACTTCAAAGGTTTGAAGCTATTAAATACCTCCCTAAACTGAACTTCAAGAACCCTGATGTCTGTGGTTCATGTCAAAAGGGAAAGCAAACAAAAGCATCACATAAAAAGGTCCAACAATGCTCCACAACTAGATGTTTGGAGATGATTCACACTGACTTAATGGGACCTATTGAAGTAGAAAGCTTTTGTAGGAAAAAGTATGCCTTTGTGTGTGTTGATGATTATTCTAGGTACACTTGGGTAATGTTCTTAAGAGAAAAGTCAGAAACAATTGGAGAATTTAAGAATTGGTACAAAAGGGTTAGAAATCTTTATGGTCTTAAAACTGTGAGGATTAGGTCTGACCATGACACTGAATATGAGAATCAAATGTTCACCAATTTTTGCAACTCTAAGGGAATCACTCACGAGTTTTCTGCACCAATCACCCCACAGCAAAATGGAATTGCTGAAAGAAAGAATAGAACCTTGCAAGAAATGGCTAGGGTCATGCTAAGTTCTAAGAATTTGTCCAAGAAATTTTGGACAGAAGCTTTAAACACTGCTTGCCACATTGGCAATAGGGTGTTCCTAAGGATTGGTAGCACTGCCACTCCATACCAAATCCTCCTTGGAAAGAAACCAACTGTGAAATATTTTCATGTGTTTGGATGTGTTTGTTATATTCTCAATGATAGAGAATACCTGTCCAAGTTTGATTCAAAGAGTGACAAAGCAATTTTCATGGGCTATTCCACTAATAGTAGAGCTTACAGAGTTTTCAATCTCAAAACTAAGACCATTATGGAATCTGCTAATGTTAAATTTGATGACTCACTTGATCTTAACCTCAAGACTGCTGAGGATGATGTTTCAGTTGCTTCCGGATCGGAAGGATGAAGAAAGCAGTCTTGAAAAATCAAAAGAAGCTTCCAAAGGCCGATAAAAATGTTGAACCCGATAAGGATGTAATCAAGGATGTGGACACATCTCGCTTCACATCTGAACCCACATCCGCTCCCACATCCACTCAAACTTCTGAATCGAGGACAGCCTCCGAATCTGATCAGGATGATGCTCCAGAAGGTAATGTGAATGGGTGTGTGGATAGATCAAAGGATATTCCTTCAAAAATCCAGAAAAACCACCCCACTTCACAAGTTGTGGGAGATGTGCATGCACAAGTGAGAACTAGACAAAAGGACAAAGTTGATTATAGAAAGATGGCTGGTTTATGGAGTTTCTCCTCAGCATACTCCCAGGTAAGTTTCTGTTGTTTTCTTTCAAAAATTGAACCTAAAAATGTTGCTGAAACATTGAAAGATGCTGACTGGATTATGGCTATGCAAGATGAATTGATTCAATTTGAGAAGAATGAGGTGTGGACTCTTGTTCCTAGGCCCTCACATGGTAATGTCAAAGGAACCAAATGGATTTTCAAGAACAAAACTGATGAGCAAGGTGTGATAACTAGAAATAAAGCTAGGTTAGTTGCTCAAGGTTATACTCAAATTGAGGGAATTGATTTTGAGGAGATATTTGCCCCTGTTGCAAGAATTGAGACCATTAGGCTTTTATTAGCCATTGCTTGTTACCTCAAGATTACTCTTCATCAAATGGATGTTAAGAGTGCTTTTCTGAATGGGATATTAAATGAGGAAGCCTATGTTGAACAACCTAAAGGCTTTGTGGACTCCAAGTATCCTAACCATGTGTATAAGCTGAAGAAAGCTCTGTATGGGCTAAAACAAGCCCCTAGAGCTTGGTATGGTAGGTTGACTGACCATTTGCTTCAACTAGGATTCAAGAGAGGTGAGGTTGACAAAACCTTATTTGTGAGGAGAAATAAGAAGGAGATTCTTGTGGCACAAATCTATGTAGATGACATTGTGTTTGGGTCAAATTCTGACCCTATGCTAACTGAATTTGTGGATAGCATGACTTCCACATTTGAGATGAGTATGGTAGGTGAGTTGAATTTTTTCTTAGGCTTACAGATTAAGCAATTCAAAGATGGCATGTTCATTTCACAGTCTAAGTATGCCAAGAATCTTGTGAAAAAGTTTGAACTTGAACACTCTTCACATCAAAGAACACCAATGGAATCTTCCCAAAAGCTAAGTCATGATTCTGATAGTGAGAGTGTTGATCAAACCCTTTATAGAAGCATGATAGGAAGTCTGCTTTACCTCACTGCAAGTAGACCTGACATTATGTACAGTGTGTGTCTCTGTGCTAGATACCAAGCCAACCCTAAGGTGTCCCATCTTAAAGCCTTGAAAAGAATCATTAGGTATGTGAGTGGGACTGTGAATCTAGGTCTGCATTACTCTAAAGAAACAAACACCAATTTGGTTGGGTATACTGATTCTGATTGGGCTGGAAATAGTGATGATAGAAATAGTACCACTGGTGGATGTTTCTACCTAGGAAATAACCTTGTGTCTTGGTATAGTAGAAAGCAAAATTGTGTGTCTTTATCCACTGCTGAGGCTGAATATGTTGCCCTTGAGAGTTGCTGCACACAATTGCTTTGGATGAATCAAATGTTGAAAGATTATGGATTGAATAGCAAAGTTTTGACTGTTTTTTGTGATAACAAAAGTGCCTTGTACATATCAAAAAATCCTGTCCAATATTCTAGAACAAAGCATATTGATATTAGACATCATTTCATCAGAGATCTTGTAGAACAAAAAACTGTGTGTCTAGAATTTGTTGGGACTGAAAATCAATTGGCTGATATATTTACAAATGCATTAGATTTGGAGAGATTTTCCTCCTTGAGGAAGTCTCTTGGCTTGTGTGATATCTAAGATTGTGAGACCAAATGTGTCTCACATCCTCTAACACATCTGTATATTAGATTAACTGAAAAAAAAATTATAAAAAATAAAAATTCAAAAAAAAATTATCATGCATTTGCACGAAATTTCTCAGTGTGGTCACTTGTGAGTCTTCATCTTTGACATTGTTTTTGATCACTTAATTGTGAGCACTTCCTGTTCATGTCACCTTTTGGTGACTTGATATAACCTTCCTAGGTATCTCACAGTGGGTGCTAAAAGAAAAAAAAAAAAAAAATATATATATATATATATATATATATATATATATATATATACTAGTACATATGCCCGTGTCCGAGGACACGGGTCTTTTTTTTTTTAATTAACTTAAACATTTATAGTTACAAATTATAGTGATGTATAAACATAAACATTATGCCCTTGTTTACAAAAAGATAAGACAAAAATTAACATTTAATTAACATATAGATTTTTATGAACATAATAATTAAAAATCTATCTAATTTTACATTCAAATAAAAAAAAAAACTATCTCATCTAAAATTAATATTTACTTTTAAAGAAACCATAAACAAATTAATATTTACTTTGAAATTAATTATTAAACTCTCTCTCTCTAATTCTCTATCTATATCTCTAATTCACTCTATCTCTATCTCTCTCTCTCACTCACGCAGGAACGGCGACCCCTTCCCTTCCCTTCATCCCGTCCACCACCGCCTCCCCTTCCCTTCATCCCGTCCACTTCACCACCGTGGCTACCCCACCCCTCCCACAATCAGGCGATCCCCTTCCCTTCCCTCCCCGTTAAATCCTCCCACCGTCTATTCCGTCCAATCGATCGGCGTTACACCGTGGCTACCCCACCCCTCCCACAATCATCGGCTCTAATCAATGGAGGAAGCAACTACCCACCAAATCAGGACCTCCGGAGCAATCAATTTTTGGAGACGAAGCCCTAAATCACGCAAACCGTCCGCAATTCGTCTGGATCCGCCTCCAATCCGTCCGCACCCGCCCTCAAATCCGGCCGCACCCGCCCTCAATCCGGATTCAAGGTAATTTCCCTCCGCAATTCGCAATTCGCCCTCAATTTTTGGAGACGAAGGTTGATCTGAAGTTTGAAAGAACATAAATTAGTTCGTTGTTGTTGTTTTAGAATTTGAAGGTATTTTTGGTTATTTCATTGTTCCAATGTTTTTTTTTTTAATTAAAGAACATAAATTAGTTAGTTTGGGTTTCGTGAAGAAGTGGTCATAGTTCACGTCAAATTTGGCAGTGAAGAACATAAATTGTTTTAGAATTTGAAGGTTGATCTGAAGTTTAAAATCATTGGAAGGAGCATGTTTGGGGATGTGGGTAGTATCTATTTGTGTCTTAGCTGAATTTCAAATACTAAAATCTTACTCCCTTCGTCTCAAAATGGTTATTTCCATTCAAAATCTGGGTTCTTGTTATTGAAGATGTGGGGGTGGAAAGTAAATATGAAACAGAGAAAATAAACAGAGAAATTAAACAGTGACATTGAAGTTGAGAAATAAGTAAATTACCTTTTGAATTTTGAAGTTTGAATGCTTTTTGTAGATGATTGAATTTGAAATTTGAACTGTGCTTTGGACTGTGTAAAGTTTTGGGGTATATAAATGAGAGAAGAGGGTGTGGATTTTTTAGACAGAAATTCAAATTTTAGGAGGGAAACTGATGACGTGAAGACTATTTTTGAATCTGTAATTTTTTTTTTTTAAGGGCATAATGGGAAAGGGATTAAAAAGTGAGGGCAAAGTGGGAATTTCCAGCCATGCAACTGTTCAAAGCACTGTTCAAAAGGCACCCTTGATTTATACTATAGATATATATATATATATATATATATATATATATATATATATATATATATATATATGTGAGAAACAGCTGCTTCACCCTTAGTATGAAGCCATACCATTGTGATCAAGTGATTTTCATAAGAAAACTTGAAGTCAAACTTGATAAGATCTTTGGGAAAAAAGGCTATCTTTAGGATCAAGTAAAGTGAAAGCTACTCACAATGTAAAAATCCACAACAAAAAATTGGTGGATGCATCCTAGAGGCTGTGCAGATTGGATTATTGCTCATTGACTTTTTGTGATCTAAATGTGTCCCAATATGTGACTCACATCCTATGCCACATCCATAAGCTGAGAATATTTCCATCACCTGTGTGTTTGCATCATGCTAGGCATATTGCATTTTTTAGGACATATAGGAGCTTTGTAAATATGCTAGTTAATTAATTTTCTTTCCTAGTTCATTCTTTGATTATATAGGTTTTTGATCTCCAATATCTTTCATGAAAGAAAAAGGTGTGTATCAATCCTTGTTTGAAAAGGTTGAAAAATTCTTTTGGGATTCTGTTTTTAAATAAAGATATGGCCGAGATAATTTTTGTTTCCATAAAAATCTATCAAAATCTTGTTTGTATTTTAATCCCCTATTTCTTAGAAGGTGATTGTGTGTGGTAACCTCAAAGGTTTCTAGCCGTTGGAGATCTCTTAAGGATTTTGAGCTGTGTTAAACCTTTTTGGAGAAGGATTCCTAATTCTATTTGGAAAGGGGGAGCTGTGAGTATTTATGAGACCTCACATCCGTCCCATCCCCCATAAACCCTTGTTAAAAACCTCTTGTTCTTCCTTCTTTTTGGCACACAATCTCACACATTTGCATTAATTTCTTCTTCTACTGTTCAACCTAACCCAATTCCTCTGATTAAATGGCCGATCATACCAACATTCGAGAGGAAGACGTTCTTGACGTAGCTCCGATTTCAGTAGCCAAAGGCGAGGCCTCCATTGTCTTAAACCCTGTTATTTCAAAGTTTCTTGCTGAATTCTCTTCCCCATCGCCTTCGTCTGAACCTGTAGGGGAATTAGGGTCTTTGATACTAATGGTGCTTCCGGATATATGATTGAATCGTGTATAATCCACTTTCCGAATAAAGTATTTCGACCCTTATTGCCTGGGTTACACGAAATCCTTATTGGGATAAGACAATCACGCAATTTGTTTTCTAGGCAAAGAGAACAAATCAAAACCTTGAGAATTGATTGCTTTCGTTATATTGTTGTAATTCACTCTTGTGTTTTTCATGTATATACAACTGAGATCAATCCCTGTATTTATACAGATGGAGAGGTATGAGTTAAAAGGTATAACCAAAAGACATAACTTTAGCCAAGAGATATGACTTTTCAGTTTGAACTGACACCTGTTCAGGAACTGCTCGGCCGAGTCAAGGGACTCGCTCGGCCGAGCACACATGTCCATTTGAATTTAGCCAAGCTGCACGGCCGTGTCTTATGAACTGCACGGCCAGAAAGATATACGCCGAGCAAGGCACTTGCCTCGGCCGAGCATGACACTCCGAAACTTGGCCAATCTGCTAAGCTCTGCTCGGCCGAGTCAAGGACTCTGCTCGGCCGAGCACATCAAAGAAATGTGCTACCCTTTAACTTTTACTTCTTTATCGAGGTTGACTTCGTTTTAGCTCAAACGAGTGTGTACTCCACACTTTCCCTTACTCGTATCCGAGTCTAATACGAATCACATTGATCTCTTAGTAAATCACCATTACAATAAAATAAGTTGATGATATAAAATCACCAACAAATCCTCCATTTTAATGTAATCCTTTGGTTTACTAAACTTTTATAAATAACGAAACAAACGAATGCATAAATGAAAATGTCTTGCGATTGAATTTTCATCTTAGTATAATACACATTTCAAATACTCGAGAATCGTGGTGTCGTAACGATTGAACCCGTCAACTCATATGAATACACGAAGATACTATACACATAAGTTCAGCATAATTCTCTTTGTTTAATCTTGACACTTTACAAGCCATGTGTCCATATCCATTGGTGAACATATAGGAAGCCAAGTCCTAGCTTCTTGAAGCGGCAAAACTTCATGTTCATTAAGGTAGTTCCTTTAGTCTTGCACCCGCATTTGCAATTTTTCAAAGGAACTATTAAGAAGATATTCTTCAACCTAGGTTTACTTGCGTGTCCGAACACATACCTTGGGAAAGATAATAACATGTGTTCCAATCTCCAACCGCGAGCTTTCCACATTGAATTCAAGCTTCTAACGTTGTATTAGAAGGGAATTGGGTATCTCACAATTAGAGGATTAAATGGACTTTAATCCCATTCCCATTGCGTACTTATTTACCAAGTCTCCGGCTAACCCCTTCGTCAAGTGGTCGCCCAAATTTTGTTGCGACCGAACAAACTCAACTGATATCACACCATTCATGATTAACTCCCGAATCATACTATGTCCGACACCCAAGTGTCTAGACTTGCCATTATAAATTTGACTATAGGCCCTAGCCAAAGTGGCGACTATCACAATGGATAGACATTGGTGATATCGGTTTTGGCCATAATGGAATCTCATATATCAAGTTCGAAGCCACTCCGCTTCTTTTCCAGCAGCCCAATGCTACAAACTCATATTCCATTGTAGAATGTGTAATACATGTCTCGCTTTAGAAGCCCAAGAAATGGCACCTCCTCCAAGCAAGAACACCCAACCACTCGTAGAAGATGAATCTTCTTGGTTGATCCAATCGGCATCTCGTGTAACCTTCTAAAATAGAAGGATGTCCACTATAATATAAACCATAGTCCATAGTACCTTTTAAGTACTTGAACACCCTTGTTATAGCATGCCAATGTTGTTTACTAGGGTTACTAGTGAACCTACTCAATCTTCCTACCGCATATGCAATATCGTGTCGAGTGCCCGTCATAGCATACATCAAACCGCCAATGGCTTTTGAGTATTCAAGCCGTGACACGGTTTACCAAGATTAGACACAAGTTTCTCGGTTGGATCCATGGGAGTACTAATCTTAGAACAATCTTCACAATTAAACCTCTTGAGAATTTTCTCAATATAATGAGATTGTGAAATTGCGATTCCCTTGTTCATCCGTTTAATCTTTATACCAAGAATAACATCGGCTTCTCCCATGTCCTTCATAGAAAACTTTGATGATAAAAACTTCTTAGTTTTATCAACTACTTTTTGGTCGCCAAAAATCAGACATGTCATCAACATATAGGCAAATGATTACACCATTACCGGTTTCATCAAATCGCTATATACACATTTGTCGGACTGATTTAATACAAAACCATTCGACAAAACAACCTCATCAAACTTTTGATGCCACTGCTTAGGTGCTTGCTTCAGCCCATACAATGACTTAATTAACTTACATACCTTATGCTCATTACCTGGCATAACAAAACCTTCCGGTTGTTTCATATACACTTCTTCTTCTAAATCACCATTTAGAAATGCCGTTTTGACATCCATTTGATGGATCAATAGATTCCGAATAGCCGCCAAAGCTATCGTAAATCTAATAGTAGTGATACGAGCAACCGGTGCATAGGTATCGAAGTAATCGATCCCTTCCTTTTGTCTAAAGCCTTGGATTACCAATCGAGCTTTAAACTTGTCAATTGTTCCATCGACTTTCATCTTCTTTTGAAGATCCATTTGCACCCCAAAGGTTTACACTGGTGGTAAATCGACAAGACCCATGTATTATTTTCCATAATAGAACCAATCTCATCATCGATTGCTTCTTTCCAAAACCCAAAGATCTCGAGATTGTATTGCTTCATCATATGTTCTCGGATCCTCCTCTATACTATAACAAGAAGAGTATTGAGATTCAACCTCGATCTCTTGATCCCTCAACTAAATATAGTTGAAAATCGTAACCATATGATTTAGCTTTCCTTACTCTTTTACTTCTACGAGGTTCGGGTATCTCACTTGGTACATCAATTAAATGATCATCCATTTGAGATTCAAACGATATTGGTATAATATCCTTGGGTCTTGGTATTGAAGAGAAACGATTCTCATCAAAGATTGCATCTCTCGATTCTATAATTGTGTTAATAGAAATGAATTCATTAGGTTCTATAACATAGAACCTATATGCCTTGGAATGCTCCGCATATCCAACAAAGATGCAATCAACACCTTTTTCTCCCAACTTTTTCCTTTTAGGGTCCGGAAGTCTAACCACGGCCCTACAACCCCAAACTCGCAAAAATGCTAAGTTTGGTCTTTTCTTATACCAAAGCTCATATGGGGTAATCTTGTTCCTTTTATTAGGAACTCTATTCAATAGATGACAAGCCGTTAACATGGCTTCACCCCAAAACCCGTCACTCAAGCCCGAGTAAGACAACATGGCGTTAACCATTTCTTCAAGAGTTCTATTCTTCCTTTCACCACACCATTTTGTTGTGGTACATAAGGAGCCGTAGTCTCATGAATTATCCCTACGGATTGGAAATATTTAGGATCATAATATTCACCACCTCTATCCGTACGTAAGGTTTTAATCAAGCCACTTAATTGAAGTTCAACTTCGGTTTTATAAATTTTAAATTTATCTAGGGCTTCATCTTTTGCATGCAAAGCAAATAAATATAGCAAAACCTAGAAGCATCATCTATAAAAGTGACTATATACTTTTTATTGCCTAAAGATGGAGTTGCATGAAAGTCACATAAATCACTATGAATCAATTCTAGATTTACGTAATTCCTTGTAACACTTTTAAAAGGTTTCCTAGTGATTTTTGTTAACATGCAAGTATTACACCTTTCCGTATTATTATCAATAACAGGAATCAAACCATCTTTGGACATTTCCATCATTCTTTTATAGTGCACATGTCCTAACCGAGCATGCCATAATGAGGAATTAACAACAACAGAGGAAGTCATATAAACGTAACTAGAGTTAACCGGAATTTTATTCAAATTCAACATAAACATCCCATTGTTATAATAACCAAATCCTACAAATACACCCGACTTTGATAAGATATACTTATCGGACTCATAAACTTGTTTATAGCCACACTTGTTCAAGACAGACTGTAAATTAAATTCTTACGAAGTTTAGGTACATACAAAACATTAAACAAAGAAATAGTTTTTCCCGAACTAAATTCCAACACCACACTTCCTCTTCCTTGAATAGGAGCGGAATGGTCATCACCCATGTAAAGGACTGATCCGTCTTTCATTGGTTCGTATGTCTTAAACCAACAACGATCCTTACAAACATGAGTTGTGGCACCGGAATCAATCCACCACGCAATAGCATCATCCCGCACATAAAATGCCTCGAAATTGTTGAAACAGAATTTTTAATAAAACTGTTCCAACTATGTATTAAATTCTGACCTTGGTTTTGAGAATGGTCCTTAGACCCCTTTCCCGAACCACTTGTGCTTGCGCCGTTCTTGTTGTTTCCAACACGACAATCCTTCTTAAAGTGACCAGATTTGCCACACTTCCAACAAGCCAATTTAGGCTTCTTGTTGGAACCGTAACCATTGTCATTGAAACTACGTTTCTTTCCTTTGTTCTTGTTTCTACCATCATCAATCATATTGACCGATGGTCCACCAACTTCCTTTCCTTTGCCTTTGTCATTCTCTTGCGCCCTTAGAGATTCCTCTATGCGCAAGTGACTACCAAGTTGAACCAAAGATAGATCATCTTTACCATGTTTCAAAGTGTGTTTGAAATCCTTCCAGAGGGAGGCAACTTATCAATCACACTTGAAACCGATATTGACTCATCCATCTTCAACCCATGTTGAGTATATTGTCCAAGGATTCTACGGAGTTCATTGAATTGTTCCATGACAGTCTAGAATCGACCATCTTGTAATTGTTAACATTACTCACAAGGAACTTCTTACTAGAAGCATCCTCTGCCATGTACTTGGATTCAAGAGAATCCCATAACTCTTTAGCGCACTCCTCATTTTGATAAATGTCAAATAAAGGATCGACATACCGTTCAATATGTGTCCTCTGCAGATGTAGTCATCGTTCTCCCACTTCGATCTACGTCTTACGGCCTCCAAGTTATCCTCTTCAAGCAATTCTGGAATTGGAGTAGATAGAACATACACCACCTTTAATGTTGTCAAAAGGAAGTGCATCTTCTTTTGCCAACGTCTGAAATCTTGCCCTTCAAACTTGTCTAGCTTTCCAAACTTTGTTGTCATCTCCTTCACAATAGCCATGAGTATCACCAAATACTTTATTCGTTTGTAGGGAATTAGGGTCTTTGATACTAATGGTGCTTCCTGATATATGATTGAATCGTGTATAATCCACTTTCCGAATAAAGTATTTCGACCCTTATTGCCTGGGTTACACGAAATCCTTATTGGGATAAGACAATCACGCAATTTGTTTTCTAGGCAAAGAGAACAAATCAAAACCTTGAGAATTGATTGCTTTCGTTATATTGTTGTAATTCACTCTTGTGTTTTTCATGTATATACAACTGAGATCAATCCCTGTATTTATACGGTATGGAGAGGTATGAGTTAAAAGGTATAACCAAAAGACATAACTTTAGCCAAGAGATGTGACTATTCAGTTTGAATCGACACTGTTCAGAACCGCTCGGCTGAGTCAAGGGACTCGCTCGCCGAGCACACATGCCCATTTGAATTTAGCCAAGCCGCACGGCCGTGTCTTATGAATCGCACGGCCAGTGTTGTTCATACTACTCGGCCGAGCAAGGCACTTGCCTCGGCCGAGCATGACACCTGCAAACTTGGCCAATCGCTAAGCTCTGCTCGGCCGAGTCAAGGACTCGCTCGCCGAAAGCACATCAAAGAAATGTGCTACCCTTTAACTTTTACTTCTTTATCGAGGTTGACTTCGTTTTAGCTCAAACGAGTGTGTACTCCACACTTTCCCTTACTCGTATCCGAGTCTAATACGAATCACATTGATCTCTTAGTAAATCACCATTACAATAAAATAAGTTGATGATATAAAATCACCAACAGAACCTATAATGGAAGCTACTTCTCCCAAATCCCCCACATTGTTACCTTCCTCTGAAAACCCTAAGGCCCCAAACTCTCCGGTGATTCCACCATCGGTTGTCGCCCCTGTCTCTGTCACTGTGGAACCTTCATCAACCAAGAAGAGGAAGCTTTCCCAAGCAAAACCCCCAAAGCCTGCTGCAACTCCTGTGCCCCTACGTAATCTTCGTCGTTCTGGTAGGGTTCGTAAGTTGTCAGAATCTGACAAGGCCAAGAATCTAAAGAAACCTGGCGGGAAACCCTCTACAGCCATTGCTCTTGAAGAAGATGAAGAAGAAGAAGAGGTAATTGCTCCTCTTGTTAGGTCTAAGGCTAAATCTTCAATTCCTCCTCCCTGTGTTGTTGATCCTACCCCTGCAATTTCCCCTTCTGATAATGTTTCCCATATTGAACCCATTACTCCTGTTGAGAATGCTCCCCATGCTGACTCTGTTTCTCAAGTTGATCCTATTGCGCCATCTTCTCCCATAGTGTCTCCTGATCCTAGTATCCCCATTGATGTTTCACCCCCTGTGGATAATATTTCTGTTCCTGTTGTTGATCCCTCTGCTCCTATGGTTTCAAGTCCTGTTGAGGACCTTATTACCTTTAGTGATGAAGAACCATTAGCAAAAGTTTTAATGGATTTAAAGGGTAAGAAAAAGGTGGTTGCTACTGATTTAGAACCCATTGATGATGAAACTGATTCAAGCTATGATAGTGATGACACTGCTTCTGATGAGAACTACAAGCTAGGAAGAGAAGAGCTTGATCAAGAGAAAGAGGACCAAGAGATAGATTCCTCTGCTGCTGATGACACTGAGATTGAATCCATTCAAGTTCCATTCCCTTCAAAAGATGTGTCTGAGGATGTGTACACATCCAGACGCACATCTACAAGGAAGAAAACTGAAAAGGGTATGTCTTCTACTCTTACCATTTCTCCTACCCCAAAACCCTTTTCCAAGAAATTCTTGACTAAAAAGGCATCTGATAGGTTTGGCCTTATTTCTTCTAAAGCTTTTATTGTTGAAATGAAAAGGGATAGGGAAACCTTTGTTAAGCTTGGTATGGATAAATTTTTTGAGGAAAGAGGTCTGTTTTTAACTGTGGATCATCCCTTACCTTTCTACCCTAAGATGGTATATGAATTTTATGCCAATTTGACTAAGGGATTAGATAAGAGTTATTCCTCTCCTCCCACTGTCTATGTTAGAGGAGTATTTGTTCCCTTTTCACCATCTGTCATAAATGATCTACTTGGTTTGAATGATAACTTGGATGAGTTAGTTTCCATTGATGATGATGAGCTTGTGACTGCTATCACCCATGGAAAGGTGACCTCTTGGCCTGTGAAGCCAAAGGATTTGGGTAGTGGATCCTTGTCCTCCCTTTACTGTTTTCTCCATTATATTCTTGTTGCCAATCTTTGCCCCTCCAATAACAAAACCTCAGTTACTAGGGTGCAAGCTCTGCTTCTTTATAGATTGGGGATTAAGAGGCACATTAATTTTGGTGACTTCATCTTTAGAAAGATTTGTGATTATGGAGAGTCTCCATCCAAGAAATGGTCTTTACCTTATCCTTCCTTGATCTCTCAAATTCTTATTGCCAATGGAGTGAAACCTGAGAAAGGAGAAGAAATAGTTGAAAATTTTGCTCTGTTTAAGGAATCCAAAACCCTGCTTGAACCTAAACAAAGACATGTGGATCTTCCTTTGGGTACTGTTCCTGAGCTTGGAATGCCAGATGTGGACACATCTGAGGCCACATCTGAAGATAACTTTGTTGCTCAAATGAAGGATTTAGATGCTGCAATTATAGAAGCTGAATCTCAAGCTCAAGCCTCCATTAACCATGCCAATAATCTGAAAGCTCTTAGAGATAATCTCATTCGTTGGCATGCTAAACTTTCTAGTCAAAAAGGGGGAGAATCAAGCTCTGGAAATGGAAAGTGGGATCTTCTTTGTTCTTCTTCTTTCCTCAAGTCAGTATTTGGTTTTAAATGGAGACATTTTGAACTTTAATTTAAGGGGAGAAATTTTTTGGTTGCTTTGATTATGTTTTGATGGTTGCAAAAACAATTTTAATTTCTGTTTTAGTTTTTAGTTTCTAAACAATGGTTTGTAATAGCTTTTTAATTAGGACATTGCTGGATGGTTTTTTGCTCTATAGACTGCTGGTATTCTGTTTCTGTTCTAACAATTGTTCTTGCAGTTTTTATGTGTGGATGTGTTTACACATCTGGACACACATCTATTCAAGGGGAGTTATGTTTACTCTATGTTTTTTCTATATTCTGTGGTCATAAAAATGTGATTGTTATAAATCTTTGGTTTTGACCAGAAAGTCCAAAATAGGGGGAGATTGAAACCGTGTGTTTTATGGGAACATATTTATGTTTCCTTATTTAAAAAGTCTTCTATTATGGTAAGTAGATTTTGGGACTTTCATGGAGATTTATAAGTATCCTACTTTTACTAGGAATTGTAAATATAGTAAATATCTTTTATTTATGTACATAGTTTTATATTAGGACTAACCTACTAATATTTGATTTCCTTGTGAGTGTGTTTTATGTTTTCATATAGGAAAAGGAATCTCACAAAGGAAGAAATCGATTGCATGAAGATCTTCTCAATGGTGCACTATAAATACAAGGCATTCAGCACAAGAGAAGAAACGGAATTTTAGAGAGAAAATTACTCATTCTTCATTGTATTAGACATTATTGTGTTTAGGTTGTGAGTGAAGGTTGTGCCTTACATCCGTAACTCACATCTAGGTTTTCATAGAGTTCTCTTGTTTTACTTCTGACTAGAATAGATCCTACTTGGGAAAGGGGAGTTGTTCTTGTCGTAGAAGGTGATTAGAACTCGTTTAGTATTTTCATATTTTAGTTTTTCACTTATTTGTTTTTGTAAGAAACAAAAGTTTTTATAGTGAAAAGTTTTTGGGCGTAAGCCTAGTTTGCTGATCACATTGATCAGTAAGCGTAAATAACTCTTGAGTTATTGCATTTAATTTGCTTTTGATTATTTTATTCCGCTGCATTATCTGTGGATGTGTGGACAGTTGTGAGACACATCTGTACTCACATCCTTTGCCTGTTGTGTGATTAAGTTTCCTAGCTACACGAAACTTTCAAAATCGCTGCTCTCTTTCTTCCTTGCAATTTAACTGGTAAATACTTTCACATCTTTAAATTTAGGGTTACAATTTCAATTTAATATTTAGGGGTTCCATTTCTTCTAGGTTTAGGTTTAGGCGTTCTTCATCAGATTTTCCTAATCTCTTATCTCTTTTCGTCATTATCTCTCTCTCTATATATACATATATATATATGTATATGCCTTCCCGTACATATTTGTAAATCTCAGCATGATCTGTTTCAACTTTTATACAGTTCAAACCAACATAAGGCTCATCTGATTTTTATGTAAATTTGTTTGTTATCTGTTTCTGTCTCTCTCACTGTTTGTGTGTTGGCATTTCTATAACAGTTTATGTTTCCATGAGTAATTGTAATCTTACTGAGGCAATAGCATGAGCCATTGAAATGGTCTATTGGGGAAATTTTTGATCATGTTCTCATAATATTTTACCCAATTATCTCAATGCTTGGGGTTAAAATATTTCAGCAGAAACTTTGTGCAAAACTAAATGGATTTCTACTTGGATCTTTGCTACTTAAAAGAGATAATAAGGCACAAGCTGGCATATGTGAGAAGTTTCCATTCTTTAATTTTCTTTTTCCCGGTGCAAAATGTGTTTCCAATAAACTGTAACGTACCAATCATTGCAGTTCGGATAATTCTTCTGAATGGGATGACTTTGGGGAGTCATCAATCCTGATGACTATGTAATCAAAGTAGAAGACATGGACTGGGATCCATGCCTGTAAGTTATCATTCAGTTAGTTCTATCTGTTTGCTTTCTTTCTTGCTTTCACTGATTTGGTTTAATGTGATTGGCCCTGTTCAGAATGTTATTTATGAATGAGTTGCTCAGTCTCTTCCATACTGATTATGCTTGTAGGTTGGAGGAGATCTTGACGAAAAACTGGATGAAGCTTCTGCTAGCTTGATACTTGATACCACTCCATCTAAAGTTGTATCTTCTGAACTTATGGTGAGTTAGATTCTTTCAATATGTATAGCTATTATGTCATCTTATTTTTCAGATTGGTACTAAGTTTATCCTTCAATGACCATTTTATGGTGCTTCAGGAAACCTTTCAGTGTAATGGTATCAACAGCAAGAAAAAGGGTCAAAAATGGGGTACGGAAAAATCCTCATTTGCTCGAAGGAATGATTCAGTTGGTTATAAGAAAGAGAATTCCAAACAATTGACTACAGTGAAAGAAGTGCCTGTAATTGGCCCTATTGACTTTGATAAGCATCCACTGCTTTGCATCCCAAAATTTTAAACACGAAGTTTATATACAAGTAAGAATCGATTTCTAAATTATTGTATGTACAATGTAATTATGCTCTGTAATTTCTCAGCTTGCAAATGGATGACTGGTCCTACTGCCTTCAAATGTCTTTTCATCTTTTACTAAAAATCAGATACATAGTCACAAGTTTACAGGCCAATATATGTGTTTGGATTTATAAATCCCCACTTGTCTCCTACTGCATCTAAGCTCCTACTCCATATTGTTTTAGATTTTTGTCTGGTGATCAGGCTCGATTTTTTCGGGATGAAATCAAATTGGATTAGAAGCATTTGAAGATGGGTACAGTTGCTATGGCGAGTGCTGGAGAAAATCTTAACGCTTCTCATGTACTGATTTCATGGGCCATTATTCTTTGAGATATCAACTAATCCTTTTTAAACTTCATTTTAGCTGTTTTATTTATATTTATTATTTTAATTGACCACACAGTGAATTTTATCTGTCTGTTAATTTTGGAACTTATGGTGTGTTGGAATATCTTTTTATTTAATGAATAGCTGTCTATTTCTCAATGGATTTCTTGTGTGAGGGAAAAAGGCAATGAACTAACAAAAGGCTCTAAATATGAGTCAATAGCAGGTGCCGATTGGTGGCACTGACTGCCCCTTTTTAGCCTAAATTAAACCCGGTTGAAGATCCATGGAATTAGTTCATATAATTTCATGATGCAATATATCGGTTACAATAAATAATCTACCATTGTCATGGATGCTGATGCTACCTCTGCATTGCACAAGAGAAGGATTGCTGCAACGAACGATTCCTTCAAGTTTACATGGTTTCAGGTTTGTGAATAAGTCGAGTTGTATATTAATCGGTTTTAGAGTACAGTTTTATTTTATTCATATATATTCTGCGAAGAATATCTTTATTTTGGGAAAAGTGGTAACTCTAGAAGTCTTTAAATTGTACTCCCTTTTCTCTAAATAAATGTCCATTCGTAAAGAATCTTGTCCCTGAATGAAAATCCATTTTCTTATGTGAACTTTTGTACATGTTGCTTGCCACATAACAGACATTTTCTTATGTCCAAAGGTTTATATTTGCAGTAAACTAAATATTTTGTCTAAAGATCTAAGGTTAATGTGTGCATATAGTTCACTGTAACTTGAAAAGTTTATTTTTGAAAGAGATCTGTTGAAGATAGTACGGTTCTTGGATGCCTAATATCTGTTGGAAGCTATTTTGCTGAACCCATTCACTCTGAACTACAGATATTGTGTATAGATCTTTATTTCATATTTTCTAGATCTATCATTATATTGGCATGAATATCCTGTTACTTTATGTGTATCCTTTTCCTATCATTATATTGGCATCAATATTCTGTTACTTCTGTGTATCCTTCTGTCTACATCCTTGTATTAACTCTCAAACTTATATTGGTTTCATCATCTTTTCAGAGCACTATTGATGCTCCTTTGGCACTGGCAGTAGTTGGTTCTTGCTTGACAATATATTTTCTGGCATAAAGCTCCAGCAAGGGTGAGTTGGTTTTTGTTTCTCGTAGGTCGCAATTTTATGTTTATGGTTTATTGACTTCATTGAACTTTCTTCTGCATCTGTACTTAACATTAGATATTTTCAATATTTCTTTTAAGTTACAGTTGCATGTAGTTTCTTCTTTTTAGTTACAATTGCTTTTTGCCTCTAAGAATATGTAATCTACAAATGATAATATTGGGATCATTGAAGACTCAATTTAATATTTATCCTTATATTTATATTGACTCTTTTATTTGTGGCTCTGTTTTGTCAAAGTGTTATGCCCATGCGTTTAACTCAACCCTTGGATTATCTGCAGGCCTATTTTATGGATACCAAGATATAGTATGCAATATTTTCTACATTATTTGGCATGGTCTTTCCCCTGAACCTGGGCTTTCATTGCCTGCTTAACTCCAAAGGAGACAGACGATCCTGTAAAAAAGAAAGGACTTAAGGGTACCTTGTCTCGTAACTTTTCTGAGGTTTAGTTTCTCTAATTTAAAATTTTTTACTTTTTTTTTTCTTACACTGAATCATCAGCTTTTGGTGTTCATTACTTTATCCAACAGTGCTAATTGGTGGCACTAACTGCCGATTGGAGCCTAAATTAAACCGGTTGAAGATTCATGGAATTAGTTCATATAAGTTCATGATGCAATACAACCACTTAAATGACAAATTCTGCTGCAGTTAGCTCAACAGACTTGATGTGTGATTTTTTTTATTTTTTTTTTGTGGGCAGGATTACATACCAAATGTGTTTGACAATTTTAGTGCTAATGTGGCTGTGGATGGGAACATTGTTAACTTGGGATTATGGGTCACAAATCGCCATGGATCGAAGATATTAATGTGCGATGACGAAGGAAACCTCACCAATGAAACTACAAATGTTGTCTATAAGAATTTTTTTCAAAATTTGTAATATTTAAATTAGTATTTCTTTCTTTAATTAAGATATAATTGTTTCAATTTTATGTTAATCAAAAAATTGAATTTCTTTGGTTGGTTAACGAAATTTTTTAAAAGTGTTCTTTTCGTATGTTTAACACACGGGTGGTCTACTAGTTAATAAAAATTAGGCTTATGCCTTTTGTGATGCAACATCAAAATGGAGCTTTGTGCCTTTTGTAATGGGACGGGGGATATATATACTCCCTCCGTCCGAATAAAAGATTCACCAATTATCCAAAAGGGTGTCCCGTTAGAAGCTTTACCTTTCCTAAAATGACAAAGAATCTTTACTATTCTACCCACTAATTCTCTCTCCTATTTCACTTTTATACTCACAACACTTTTCAAATTTACTATTCACTCCACTCATTCTCTTTCCTATTTTACTTTTACACTCACAATATTTTCTTCACTTACCTTTTTTCTTAATTTGCGTGCCGAACCAAAATGGTGAAGTTATTATTGGGACGGAGGGAGTATATGATAATGTAAGTATCTCCTAATAGGTTAGGATATCTCTTGGTGTTTATTATGTATATCTCCATATCTCATAGTCTTGGTAAGTTTCTATATTCTAGTATTATAATCATGTATATATATATTTTAGTAAGGAATAAAATGACTCACGGTTTATCAAACCTTTAGGATGGATAGTGATGGGAAATTTAACTTCAGTAGTTTAATATGTTGGATTTCTCTGTAGGAGGCAGATGAGGGAGAATGTTTTGACTTGTTCAGTCTTTAGAAGCTAATAAGAGCCTCAAGAACCCGGTAGTAATGGAACAGAAAACAACTTTCTTATCATATCTGCTCCCTAGTCCCTCCGGTTATTATTAATGTTCTTAGTTTGCCCCTACACAGTGTGAGAATTTAGTGAAAATATAATACCCAATCCCAATTCGGTTAAGTGTGGGAATTTAGTCTGCTATTTATAAGCTCACAAAGCAACCATTGGGCATCAATAACATCTATGGATTTTTGGTAGGCATTAGGTAATTCACTTGTACTCAAATTGTTTATGCCCAGTGTGTGGTTCTTATGTAGCGGGCCGGGTTGGGCTCGGGTCATTACAAATGTTATCATAGCGGAGGAACAAAGTGATACACCACAAGAGGCGGTGGGAGCCACCTCTTGAATTCGTACAAGCCACCTTTTGAATCCGATGCTGCCCCGGGTTCCGATCCTTGTGGGCCTTGTCGAGGACCATAAGAATCCAAGCGGTGGAGATCGTAGTATCTCACATCGGTGGGATAAGATTGTGAAGTGGTACTTATGTTGGCATAATACCCTAGGCGTTTAGTTATGTTTGACTTATAACTTAAATCGCTATGTAATCATCTGTATTATTTATTATAGAGAAAGTTTATTTGGCTTATTATATGTTTGCATGTTTATTATAATAACCTGCGTCCCTAGTTATTGTGAATAACTAGTATAAGTTGGTAATGGATAATCAAGAAGATAATTATATGCATGAGATGCACATTACACTTATGGATACTTGCTAGAGAACAAGTATTGGACATGACCTACCGATGAGATTTATGACATGGTCTATAGTCATATATGTCATGATTAAATCTCATGATAGTCGTGTCATTTGAATCCTTATACCTGAGATTATTATCGTCTTCCACATGATGAACATTGTGGTTGATGTAGTCTAACACTATCTTTAATAGGATAGCAATAAGGGCTATGTTGACACGATTGAATTCTTGTAGGGAAGAATAATATGTCAAGATGGGATTTGTCCCTCTCGTTGAGAGAGATGTTTGCTTGGGCCCCCGATGAATAAGTGTTGATGAAATGTGTGGCCACACTCAAGAGATTTGATAGAGATCAAAAATGCACTTGGATTATCAACATATTCGGAATCGAGAAAATATTGAACAATGTGAGTTGACGAGAATCATGACTCATGTTCAATTAGACATCGTGGACAAAGGGATTGTGACATTTTATCTATCAAGGAATCAAGCTTTGATGTTATATTAATGGGTTAATGACAATTTAGGGCCTGAAGTATACGGGCGGTACCACATTGGGGCCTGAAGTTTTAAAACTATCAATTTAGGGCCCAAAGTTACAATTTTGATCAATTTGGGGCTTTTTGACGTTTTTCGTTAAAAAAAAGCCGTTAAGTGATCATGTGATATGCACGTGAGATTCAGTGAGGGCATTTTGATCATTTCATAGACTTCAGGCCCTAAATTGACAATTTTCCTATAAAATAATAAATAAAAATATTTAGTTTTTTTTAGATTGAATAATTTATAAAATATATAAATTAAAATAAATAAAATAAAATAAATATTTACAAAAAAATTACTAATCATAGCAAACAAAAGCAATACAAAAGCAGTTGAACTTATAATGGGTTCTTTTTCTGTTTGTTTTCTGAGAAACCCAATTTCATGGATTTCTGTTCTTGTTCCAATTTTCATCTGTTTATCCATTTCTGTTTCTGGTTTTTCTCTTTCCTCATTGCATCTTTGCTTTTGATCTTCTCTGCCATTTTCCTCTTCAAATTAACAAAACAAAAGCAAGTTCTTGAAGAAGAAAAATCACCACCACAAGCTCAGTATCTCTGCTCTAAGCATAGCTTTGATTGTCAAGTTGAGAAACATGAAAATCTAGCAAACAGATGCAATACATTCCAAGAAAATGATGATTTTTTGGCAAATGGGTCACCAGATTCGTATTCTGAAAGTGAAGTCGTTGATCAGTACTCATCAAGTGAAGATTCCGACATTGACTGGCCACTGCTCCCACCACCACCACCACCACCGCCACTTCCATTAAAAACACCATCAGATTTGATTTAACTTAGATATAAAAGAAACGAAAATCCATTATTAATCCCCAATTCTCAGCTTTGATTTCAATCCCCAATTTCAAAACTCAATGCCCCATCCCCAATTTTGTTGACTACCCAAAATACTTTTCAACCTCTACTCCACCGCCGCCGCCACCTTCCGGTACCGAAACTTCCGACAACCCAGATGAGCAGAAGAGACAATTTCATGAATTCAAGCATCAAGAAATTGAAGGGCCGACAGTTGAGCGAGATCTTTCTGCGCTTACCAATGAGACCCGCCAAGTGCTTGAAACAATGATGAAGACGGTTGGGATGATGGGTTCTACTGGGATGGCTCCTCATCATTCGCAGGCCTCTGACCTTGTGTTTGTGGTTGGGATGGAGCCTGAGCTTGGGATTTGTTTGTATAAGAAGCACCCATCTGCCTTATAGTTTGCGGAGAAGCAAACGCCACAACACAATTTTGGGCAAATAACAATTCTGGATCAATTTTGGTTGAAGAGGGAAGAAGAAGGTTTAAATTGGGCATGTCAATTTAGGGCCTGAATTTTATGAAATGACCAAAATGCCCTTACTGAATCTCACGTGCATATCACATGGTCACTTAACGGCTTTTTTTAACGGAAAACGTCAAAAAGCCCCAAATTGATCAAAATTGTAACTTTGGGCCCTAAATTGATAGTTTTAAGACTTCAGGCCCCAATGTGGTACCGCCCGTATACTTCAGGCCCTAAATTGTCATTAACCCTATATTAATTGGGTGGATATAATGGTTTGCTAGAAACCACTTATGTCTTGTGAGGTCGATGTTTCGACTCACTACCAATATAAATATAATTCCTAAAGGGTCACACACAAAAGAGCGAATTTGATGAAAGCTGAAAATTGGAAATTTGGGCTTTGTCACGACTCGTGACCAGGCGCACGACTCGTGCCCTGGGTCACGACTCGTGACAAGGGGAACGAGTAGTGACATTGAAATCAGTACGACTGTATTTTATTTCACGACTCGTGGGAACGAGTGTTTTGGCTTGATCACGACTCGTGCCTATTGGTGTAATGCCCTAGGCTTTAGTTATGTTTAACTGAAAACCGTTATGTATCATCTTTATCGTTTAAGTTTATTATTTGATTATTATATATTTTGCATATTTATTGTAATAATCTCCGTCCCTAATTATTAAGTGAATAATTAGTATAATTGTCAATGGATAATCATATGATGATTATATACATAGAGATGCACATTGAAATTATGGGTACTTGTTAGTGAACAAGTGACTGGACTTGACCCGTATGAGATTTATGTCATGGTCAAATGTCATAATTAAATCTCATATGGTCACTTCATTTAGTCCCTAGACCTGAGATTATCATGACCTTACATATGATGAAAGTTATGTTTGATTTTAGTCAAACGGTATCTTAACACGATATCTATAAAGGCTATCTTTGGCATGATCGGATTCATGATGGGAAGGATGATAAGTCAAGATGGAATTTGTCCCTCGAAAGAGAGATGTTTTGCTTGGGCCACTCGATGAGTGATAATGATGAAAGAGTGTGGCCACACCCCAATATGATTGGACTATCATTATACTCAAAGATCGAGAAAGCATTGAACAAATACAAGTTGACGTGGACCATGACTTGTGTTCAATATAACATCGTGAGACAAAGGGAGAAATGGAAGTGTACCATTGGAAACGTGAACTCTTACGTTATATTGTTTGGGTAGACATAGTGGCTTGCTAGAGTCCGCTTATATCTTATGAGGACGATATGATCGAGCTCATTGCCAACATAATATAATCCTATTGGGTCACACACAATTAGAATGAATTGGTTAAACCAAGGAAGAATGATTGAGATTCCTGCATATGGCTTTGCTTGGCCGTGCGACTAATCTTGCCATATGATGTTCTGGGTCGTGTGACACAACATGCCCATGGGCTGCTTGTGGTCGTGCGACACATTAAAGCCTGAGGCGTTTGACAGACTTTCCTAATACGATTAGGAAACTAATACCTATACTAATGTAGTATAAATATTAGAGTCTGTAAACCCTAAAAAGAGCTAGCCGAAATTATCCAAGGGAAAAATCACACTAAAAGGTTTCTCAAATTTCTTCCAAGGGTTTAGAATCTAGCAATTCACAAGAACTGTTCTTGGTTCATTCTTACGTGTGGATACAAAAATAGAGGGTCTTCGCTCGTTTGACGATCAAGGCCTAGAGTTCCAATCCGAAGATTGAAAGGTTTTTGAAGATCGAAGATTGTGATTCAAAATCACGCCAATAAATTGTTCGATAGCTCAAGACCGGAAAGCAATTAAGGTTGGTAAATTCTATCTCATAGGAATTCAATTTAATCGTATAGAACGGATCTTAGGGCTTTGGATTTTGTGTTATTTAGATGCTTATTCCGCTGCACATGGACCCATAAAACCAACAGTGGTATCAGAGCCCCATTCGTATGGTTAAGTTTGAATTGGCATGCTAGAATTAAGATATAAATTGTTTATATGCTTATTGCATATTTTGTATGCGGTAGAATTTTGATTATTTATGTGAAACAATATGTAAATCGTTTTCTGATTATGTTGAATTAAATCTGTTAAAAAGGTTGTTTTATATGATTTAATTGCTTTATGATTGGAATTGTTTGAAGTTTGGAAATCTGCAAACTGGCAACTCGTGTCACGCGAAAGAGTTGGTCATGGGCAGTCAGATGACCTCGTTAGGTCGTGCGACATTGTAGTCCTCTGTCACGCGACAATCGTTGTCTGATCTGGACAGAACCAGTTTGTTAATTTTTCTTGCTGATCTATGATTATGTTTATAATCTGATATGTTTCTGTCTTAATCTGGATGCTATAAATTTCTGGAAATTAAATTTATAGGGCTATGCTAGATTAATTCATTGTTCATGCATGCTTAATTAATTTAAATGTGTTTTTATTAATTGTTGCGATGCATGAATTAAGTGTTCTTAAGTGTTAAGAATTTTATTGGATGTTTAGTTGAAACATTGAATTGTGATTTCCTAAATGTTTAGTTGAAACATTAAATTTTGGTTTTCTGATTGTTTATGAGAAACAAGTCAGTTTACGCAAAATTTGAAGGAATCTGATTGTTTATGAGAAACAAATCACTTTATGAGTTTGATTGTTTAAGAGAAACAAATCAGTATACAAAGTATTGATTATGTTGCATTCAAATTGGTATTATAATTGTGCATGACTAGGAAAGTTCTGTCGAAGGAAGATTTGGTACTTAAGCAGTCTTTGTGGCTCACCTATTTTCTTGGAAACTTACCTGGTGCACAGTTATGATTATCTTTGTTGATATGCTTATAATCTACTTTAAATAACCTTCATTTAACTTTTAAGTTCTTTATGCCAATCCATGATTAAAACACTTGAGACCACTCGGATAGTTTTGGGTGGGCTTGCCATAGCAAGGTGCTTTGATTCTATTCCGTTTGCGAGCAAAATGAGGAAATGGTCGTTCCTATTGTGATGATGTGTCGCCATTTCGCGGGAAAAAATTCGATTTTTCGCGTTTCTTTGAGAAAAACCAAATAAAACCCGAGAAAAGAACGGAGTCGCCACGCCATTTTTGTTTTAAGGGCCAAAACTTTGAAAAATGCCCGAGATCAGAAATTTGGGTTCGGAGGTCATGTTACACGCCGGGAAGGACGTTAGTGTGCACCCGGAATGCCTCGTAAAACGAGTCTTCCAAGCTGAAAATCATTTTGTGTGTGTGTGTGTGTGTGTGTGTGTGTGTGTTTTGGCCAAAATAATTTGAAACTCAGAAAAGTAAAAATTGAGATATCTTTTTAAGACTTTAAACTGATCCCATGATTTTTTGGAAGATTTTTGGATTGAGATTTGGTACTCAAAAGACCTTTTGAAGTTGAGAGCCACTTCTGCCAGAATGAAAAAGGCAGTGGACCTTTGATTTTGAAATGGATTCAAGGGTCTTAAAACTTCATAATCTGGATAAACTCAGAGAATGAAAGTTGTTCCAGACACCTTAAATAAGATTTCTACGAAGGAATTTTCCATTTTGGAGAATATTTGAGGGGTCAAAACCTTCTGGAAACCTCAGATATGAGATCTGGATTCCCAGAAGCTGATGAACTGGCCTCTGAAAGAAAATTTGAAAAGAGGAGTTTTACTCACCCAAAAAATAAAGTAAAAATATGTCTGGAAAGCTCTGGATGTTGGCTACAAAAAGTGTTTTGTAGTCAACACCAAATTCCAAGTTCATCTGTGTCCAAAAATTAAGACAATGGACTGGGATCTTGGAAAATTGCTACTGGACAGCAACTTCTCAAGAAAGAAAATATGATTTTAAGGGGGGTTTTGCATCCATGCTTGTCCCCATTTCCCTAGGTTTTGGTTAGTGATCACTTGACATTTTAGTGGTGAATCAACTATACCAAACCATCCTTGGGGTACATTAGGACTAAGCATTTCATTTGCTTGGGGAAGGGGGATTTTACCCTTTGAAATCAAGATTTGATGCTTGAAAATGTTTTTTTAGGGTTTTGAAAATGTGTTTTCTTTGCAAGCAAGCAAGAACACTTTGAAAATAATGTTGATCTTTGTAGAAGATCATCCATGGAGATGGGCTTCCATGGTGATCTTCTTAGATCTAAGACAAAAGGATGAATGAACTACATTTTGTAGTTTGCAAATGCATGCATGGATGAGAGAATTTAGGGTAAGAAGAGGGAGGTTATACCTATCTTCCTTGAGTTTGTGTTTGAATGGGTTCAAGGCTTGAATGTGTTTAGGGTTTGAATTTGAGAGTGAGTGTGAGTTGGGAAAGATTCAAGAGAAAATGGTGATAATTCAAGTGAATTCTCACTGTTTTCTCTCTATATTTCGCCAGAGGTTCAGTGCAAATTGTGTTGTGGCTCCTTATTTTTGTGACTGGAGGGCTCAATTTATAGCCCTCCTGAAATGACAAAGGTATCCGCGCGGACAAGGTTGGTAGCGTGCACTGTTCATTAAATGCAGCTCCAGGCTTTGGACAGGAAGAATAATCTTTTGAAAATACAAATTAAACAACCAGTTTATGTTCCAGCCACTTCTATTTTTGGTTTTCTTCCTTTGTTTTTGCTTTTTAAGATTCTTTTTGAGGTTTAACCTTAAATAACAATGCCCACTTTGCCCTTGCTTTGTTAGAAAAGTTAGGATTGTTAGGAAATGTTAGGAATGTTAAAACTTTCGTTAATTTTCTAACGAAAATACTAACAAGCTCAAATTGGAGCACTTACAGTAGCCCCTCGGCGACGGTGTTTTCGAAGAAAGCGGGGTCGTCGATAAGAGTAAGGCTCCATATTTGGCGGGATGATCGAGTGATCGGGTGGCTGAACCTAGCGATAGGCTACCTACGTATCCCGAATGGGAATCAAGCCAGTCGTAGTTCGGGTCTTTAACCCTGGAGATGATGGCGTTTTAGATGCCTCGAACCTGATGGGCGAGTTCTGCAGTCGGTTGCTGGAGAGAAACTCTGTTGGGGGTAAGAGATGACCATTTTCGGTCTGATGGCTATCCGCTCTGCTGGGGATGGAATGACCATTTTCGGTCTGATGGCTATCTGCTTCCGTCGGGGATGGAATGACCATTTTCGGTCTCTGCTGGGGATGATTGCGATTTATCGCTTTCCTAGTGATAGCGTCTTAGGTGCCTCGAACCTTGATGATGGCGTTTTAGGTGCCTCGAACCTTGGAGATGGCGTTTTAGGTGCCTCGAACCTTGATGATGGCGTTTTAGGTGCCTCGGACCCTGATGATGGCGTTTTAGGTGCCTCAAACCTGGATGATGATGGCTTTTTAGGTGCCTTGAACCTTGATGTGAAATGCCCTTTCGGTGGACTTTGTCTGCTGCCGAAGGAGAGGGTGACCGTTTTGGTCGAGGGGCTGGACCTAATGACAGGCTACCTACGTATCCCTAGTGGGAATCAAGCCCTTTCGTAGTTCTAGATCTTCTCGAGATTCCGTTGGCTTTTGGGATTCCGTTAACTTTGCTGGGGATTTTGTTAGCCTGTGCTGGGGAAAATCAGACGTATTCGTCTGGGAAATCGGTCTTACGTTTGACTGTCGGGGAAGATTTTGATGAAAGATACGGGATCTCGTTATCTTTCTCGGGGAAATCGGTCTTACGTTTGACTGCCGTTTGATGATTTTGATGAAAGATACGAGATCTTGTTATCTTTCTCGGGGAAATCGGTCTTACGTTTGACTGCCGGGGAAGATTTTGATGAAAGATACGGGATCTCGTTATCTTTCTCGGGGAAATCGGTCTTACGTTTGACTGCCGTTTGATGATTTTGATGAAAGATACGGGATCTCGTTATCTTTCTCGGGGAGATCGGTCTTACGTTTCGATCGCCGTTTGATGATTTTGATGAAATATACGGGATCTCGTTATCTTTCTCGGGGAAATCGGTCTTACGTTTGACTGCCGGGGAAGATTTTGATGAAAGATACGGGATCTCGTTATCTTTCTCGGGGAAATCGATCTTACGCTTGACTGCCGTTGGATGATTTTGATGAAAGATACGGGATCTCGTTATCTTTCTCGGAGAGATCGGACTTACGTTTGACTGCCATTGGATGATTTTGATGAAAGATACGGGATCTCGTTATCTTTCTCGGAGAGATCGGACTTACGTTTGACTGCCGTTTGATGATTTTGATTAAAGATACGAGATCTTGTTATCTTTCTCGGGGAAATCGGTCTTACGTTTGACTGAAAGATACGGGATCTCGTTATCTTTCTCAGGGAGATCGGTCTTACGTTTGACTGCCGTCGAAGATTTTGATGAAAGATACGGGATCTCGTTATCTTTCTCGGGGAAATCGGTCTTACGTTTGACTGCCGTTTGATGATTTTGATGAAAGATACGGGATCTCGTTATCTTTCTCGGGGAAATCGGTCTTAAGTTTGACTGCCGTTTGATGATTTTCTTGGCAAGGGGCTGACTTTGGTTAACTTTGGTTAACTCTGTCAAGTTGGGGACTGAACTGCAGAGTCCCAGATTTTTAAAGGGCAAAAGGGTCATTTTGACCCTGACAATCCTATCCGCGTGGATAGGAGCGTGTTCAGAGGGTTTTAAATGAGGGGCCGCCCCCTTTCTTCTTCCCCAGTCTGTTTTTACAGAATTACGAGAGAGGAAGAGAGAAAACGCAAAAAGCCGCCGTTGTTGGGCAAAAAAGCTTCGAAATCTTCCGATTTTTTTTCGATTTTCGAGCAATGGAACACGGGGAAGGTGCTTTTCAAGGCCAAGGACGTGGCCCGGTGGCGGAGAGACGATTGGAGCTCGTCCGGATGAGGAGGCACTATACTCTTTCGCAATCAATTGCGGAGGAGCCCTACCCCGATGCTTGGCAACACTGGGCTTCTGATCCGAGTCTCCGAACGGTATACTTCGAATCTTTTCATTTCCTTTGTTGATTTCTTGCTTGAGATTTGAATTTTGGGTAATTTTTGAATTTTTTTTTTTTTTGAAAATTCGAATGATTGATGTTCTTGGCTTTGAATTTTGATTTTGATGCTTTGCATGTTGTAATGAGTATATGGGTATCCCAAAATGTGCATTTTGCTTGAAAAAAGAATTGGCATTTTCGCCATTTTTTTTTTAGTATCCAAAAATTATGGATGACAATTGTGATTTTTTTTTTTTTTGAAATTTGAATATTGATTTTGCATGTTGCAATGAATTTGTTGGTGTTCCAAAATGTGCATTTTGCTTGAGAAAAGAATTGGCATTTTGCCAACATGATATGAATGTATGATTTTTTTTTTTGAAAAGTGGGACGGATTTTTCCTCCCGTTGATTGAATGCATGTTATTTTATGAAAACGGGACGGAGTTTTTACTCCCGTAGGAATGCATTTTTTTTTTGATGAATGCATGTATGTATGTCTTATGAAAAATGGGACGGAGTTTTTGCTTCCGTAGGATGTATGAATGTAGGATTTTTTTTTTTGAGATGATGAATGATATGCATGCATGCATAGGAACTCTTTTTTTTTTTGAAAATGGGACGGAGTTTTTACTTCCGTTGACTCTTTGTATGAAAGCTTTTTTTTTTTGAATGTTGATTGGGATTTGCTGAAAACTGCCTTTTTTTTGTGCGAGGAAAATGGGGCTATGCTCATTGTATGCTGTTATGCTGTCGAATTTTCTTTGAAATTCCATGATGCATATGTATGCTCTTTTTTTTTCGTGCAAATGCAGATGCAATTTTTTGACATTTTCCTTTTTTTTTTTTTTGTTTTATTGCAGGGTGGAAACAACTACGTTACGGAGCAGCTGAATAAGATGAAGACTCGAGGATCGGTGGAGTCTGTAGTTGACTTGTGGGACCGGCTTCCGAATGCGGGCCGAGGAGCTTTGCCGAGTCCGAGACAGATTGTTGTTGAGACCGGGCTTTGGGATTTTGTTGAGTGCTTGAGGGGATTAGCCAAGTTCCCTAAGAGCAAGGGCCTGATGTTTGCTTTGGCGCAAAGATCGGGATGCGACCCACACGTTTCACTTCTTCTCGGCGAGGCTACGGTTACGCCTTCCGGTACTATGCCGCGATCACGGGTTTGTCCTTCCAATGGACACAAAGCATTGGAGTGGCGGGATGGCTATAGCGATGCGGATGCTGCGTTGTGCTCTTACGGGATTTTCCCCTATTCCCAAAAGGGGATGGGGATGGAGTATGCGGTGAGTCTCTACGGGAAGATTGTGGAGACCATTGTGAGTTACGAGGTGGGGAGGAGAGGATAGGCGCCGATCAGATTGCCGAGGGCCTTCTTTATGGTTTGCTTTTCGAGCACCCTCTTTGGGCATCTTTGAGGGGACGGCGGTCTTTGCCTTGGCGAGGTCCTTTGGAGGACATGGAGATGGCCGGAGATGTCTCTCGTGGGGAGAGGCCGGGTGGCGTGTGAGCTTTACTTTGCTCTCGATAGGTACACCCATGGAAGGCTGTGAGCTCCTTTATCTTGCTTTGAGTTTGCCACGGAGGTATAACCTCTTTGCTTTTTGCTTTTCTTTTTTTTTTGAGCACACACTTTTATTTTGCCTTTGCTTGGATTGATTTGATTTTTACCTTTCGGCAGTATGGGCGTTGGAGTTTTTCCACATCACGATGTGGCGACGGCTCAGAGCGGAATACGTCGGGGCGTATCCGGCCATGCGCTCCTCGGTCCCGAAGCATGCCCGGTAGAAGATAAGCTCCGTGGCGTACGACTCTCGAATGCGCGGATTGCCTTCCTTTGACGGAGAGGCTGAGACGGTATCTGACGAGGATGATATTTTTATCCTTGGGATCGTTTCGAGGAGTGGCGCACCTCGAAGGGCGCCGAGATTTGGACTCGTGGCGTGCAATGGCGGAGGATTCCGAGAGGTCCGACCTGCGATGCCTATTATCTCGCGGAGAGAGGGTGATGCGCCTGGCATGGCGTGAACTCCGCCTTTGAGGACACCTAAGTGGAGCTCTCCTTTCCGCCGAGTATGATGCACCCGAGTGACAGATCTGTGACTGATGACCTACCGAGCCGGCCGACACTTCTCGGCATTTGTGGCGTTTAATCGAGCCGTACCCGTATTTGTCTTCGGAGGGAGGCCTGAGGGATGCCCCGGGTTATGGATAGATGAGGGCTTGGGATCCGCTTGGTACCCTCGGACGGATTTTTCATATATCCGAGGATAGGGTCCGATTGAGGGTGCGAGATCCCTCGGCTTTGAGCGGCTTCCACGAGCTTTTTCGGCCTCGTCTGTGTATGAAGGTATGCACAGCTTCTCCTTCTTTTTTTTTTACTTTACTTTTGTTTCTTTTCTTTTCTTTCTGTCATCATTTCTCGCTTCAACCATTTCGACGCTTTTACTTTTGTGCGGTTTTCGGAGGTGAGGTCGTCGTGAAGGCGACGAAGCAAGTGATCGGAAGCTAAGAGATTCATCGGGGAGGATGGTCGCACGGGAGCTCCTCGAGCTAGAAGCTTGAGGCGACCACGCGGCCGGCGCTGTTGGGCGGGAGGCTTCCCCTATTCGTTCGGGAGACTTCTTCGTAGACTCCTCTCGTCTCCCTCTCATTGATCCCCGCGCGGTGCCTGCCTTCGGATCACGTCATTCTCGAGGGATCCCACACGGGGCAGGGGACATCGCTTTGGCGGCATGTGTGGGTCGTGCTTCGTGACGCTCCGGGAATCCGACGCCTTCACCTTCTGGATATGATTTTTTTTCGCGAGATCTTGGCTTGCCCTATCGTAGCGTGCCTGTTCCCAGGGTCCCTGACGCAGCCTCTTCTGCGGAGACGAGGACGATTCTCGAGCCCGAGATTTTCGGGGCTCCCTGAGGAGCGGGCCCGAGTCGTAATGAGGGACCTGGGACGAGGCGCTCGGGCGGCCGGGGATTCTGACATCATCCTTTGATTACCCTTTTTTAGTGATTTTCGAGATTTTGAGATTTATGGCCCAGGATTGAGATTTGTACAACTTATGCACATTTTTTTCTTCTTCTTCTTTTCTCTTTTTTTTTTTGATGTAAATAATTTACAGGATTGTTGATGTTTGTTTGTTTTGTTTTTTTTTTTTATGCACACTCTTTTTTTTTCTTCTTTTTTTTTTTTTGGAATGTAATAATTTAGAATTTTATTTTATGAATGCAATGCCGATATGAATGCAAATGTTGCATGAGCCTGTTTTTTGTTTTTTTTTTTTTTGGCAAGGGTGTTAGTGTTTGGTATATGGACCGGTTTGGGGAGGTTTTTTGCACAAAGTTCCGAGCAAACCGGGACGGAATATTCCTCTTTTGGTGTAGCAAGCTTGGACTGCACGCATTTTTTCGATGGAAAGCAAACATATCCGCGCGGAGGAGTCCCCGCATCTCACATTGTCCTTTAATTTTGCTTTAGATCTCGGTCTCACTTTTATTTCAAATTCAAATATCCTCTCTTCAACCTCCAAATTCAAAACAAAACCTATTTTCGGGAGAAAGAGAGAAAAAACCATGGAAAACCTTAGAAAAACTCCATCAAAATTGTCCCAAGAATCCCAAATGTCCTTCTTCAACAAGTTCAAGGATTGGTAACCCGGAGATTATGCATGCAGAGGAGGTCCTTCTTTGAAGAAAAGGCATAAGGTGAAGCGTTTATGGTCTCTCAAGGAATTGATTCCTCGAATACTAGCTCTTTTGAGGGCTTCTTCCTCATTTTGGGACACTAGGAGGCATGTCTTCGGGCTTTCCTTCAACGAGATTGTTCCTGACCGTGGAAGAATTTCTCGGGCCTGGCTTGGAGGTTCTGGGAGGGTGTGGGAAGAGATAAGGCTCCTTTGCCCCCAGGGGCTTCTTTTGTTGACAGATTGTGCGTCCTCCTCTTCATCTTTCCCCTCGAGGAAGCACAAGGTATGATCCGTGGTCCCGATCATTTTGATATTTCCGGCTTTCCCGATAGGTTTAGGGGCCTAGGCTTGGTGGATGATGCCTACTGGGATAAGCCTTTTGCACTTTGTATGTTTGGCACCCCGTTCATGGTCTATTCCTTCGGGATTTGCCATCGGTCTCGCTGGATGTTGTCAAGCATCGTCAGTCAAGTGCAGATGTCGTTCCTTTGATTTTGGGAGAGATCTTTCATGCTCTCGACGGGGACTCGCGTCTGGGAAGCGGTATATGCACGGGCAGCCCGTTCCTCTTGACCCCGCGGGCCGATGGAGCGTTTGGGGATTCTTCAGAAACTCCCGACATGATCAAGCCTCGGGACATTTGCCAGAGGGGGGTTGCCGTGGATTTCGATGATCGTAATTGGGCTCATGTGAGCGTTGGATGGCCGGGTCGCCGTACGTAAGATATCGATGGTCGTTGCCTGGCTGGGCGGGTGGAGACTCGCAGAGTGCTTCGTGACGGATCTGCCCCATGCGTGGTCACGCTTCCGGGCTTTCTCACCTTTCAGCCTTCTATATTCCGTCTTTGCCCCGAGACAGCTTCGCTTCGAGCAAAGTTCCTTTGGAGAACTTTCATGATATAGCCATCGTGGTGGTGGCTCCCTGCTTATGGATGAT